>JXOR01000874.1:0-105423 GCA_001014335.1 Coboldia fuscipes | reverse complement strand
CCATGTCCAGTATAAAGTAATATACTATTTTTAAGTGAAATTCTTTGTATGTGCTCTTACCTATAATAATGTATATCACCAAAGATCTTTTAATCTTTGAGGATAAATACCACAATGAATTGGGAGCATGACTTTATGGTGATTCAGTTAGAATAATTAATTATGTGGGTTATATAGCATTGGTATTGTTAAAGTAATTTACTTGCTTGTTGATCTCTCGGTGTTTGCATACGCAATGAATTACCTGCAAGAATATTATGTTTTTACTGGAGGTGGGAAGAAAGCAAGCCATTTTATTCTACATAAATACACTCAAGAAATAAGATAATTTAATTTCACAATACAAACAAAAGAGTTCTATGCCTCAGTGATGGGAAGAGAACAAGAAATAAAGTGTTCGTCAGATTAGTCTTTATTGATCGTCAGAGGTGAAAAGAAGTGAAAGAAGATAGTTAGTAAGAATAAATAAATCAGAAGCAGAAAGTTTGTTAAAAAGGAATAATTTGATTTATTGAAGTACAAAGAGGGATAGGAACTATGAATTTTAAATACACCATTCTGGTGAGTAAAACTCTTTAATTTTAAATATATCGAATGGAATAATTTGCTAGTGTATTTAAAATTGTGATTACCAATAATTAACCGTTAAGTGTCATATCACCATAAAGATTCATCGAAACATAACAGTTTTTTTTAAAAACTTATAACCGATTATATAATATAAAAAGTTAGTAGCAGGTTAATGATCTGGACTTAACAGACTATACAGTCAGAAAAATTCGATTGATCTCAATAAATCTTGTTCTTCGAATTCTCGTCGTATTGAATTACGAACAACTAAAATGTATACGCTTGGCCTAATTCTTTGTGGATTGATTTAAATATTGAGTATAATACAATTTTAGTTATTCATAAAAAGAATATATTAAAAGAAGTTAATTCTGTTCTCTTTTATTTTATACGCGTTGGTATTTGGAGACTCGATTTTATTCTTCTGATTTTGGTCTGTTGATTATCGCTATACAACATTTATTGATCATACACAAATATAGGACATCATAACAATGATTGTATATAAATAATCTTGATACTAAATGAAGGTAAATCGTGTCATAATGCCAGTAGAATATAATATGAATAACACAACTGATGAGATAATGAGTGAATAGTAGGAAGTTATTTTAACGGGACATTTACATTATGTTACCATACTTTTACCATATGAGTTGATGGTTCTTTTTTGTACGTTCGTATGTATTATATTTATCGAGCACCATTAAATTGGACCTACTTTTAAAATCTTTTAAACATTTATTTAATACATTTTAATGTTCTTTTACTAAATAAAATAATGGTGACAGTTTGATTGAAAATTAAAGATAAACATTGATTGTTACAAAATTTAGAATCCAGTCCTATAATCAAAATAAAGAAACAAATATTATTTAAAGAAATGATGAATTATTTGAACTCTATTGCTCACATGTACCTCTCATATTATATATTAACGGTAATTGATTAATTGTTCTTATGTATGTTAATTAATCATCCTCATGTGTTACAGTAGTACCGATGCTAAAAAGGTGCTAATTTCTGGTTTTATAATAAGTATCCGCACGCAACTAAGAATAACACTATACTTAAGCAACTTAAATATTTGGACGTTCATTGACCTGATGATGACGATGTTCAAAACACTTGCTTTAATAGACTATTAAATCTAAACATTGTTTGTGATGAAATTAAATTCAATTACGATTGTTATTTACAGATTTTCTGGTTAATTTCTGCGGCCCAAGTATTTAGCGAGGAAGCCATTGATTCAGAGGAACCACCGGAAGGGTATAAAGAAACTAATAATTTAAATAATCGCTGTTTCTCTAACTAAAAACGTTTTATGGTAGATATTATGCCTTCGTGGAATCACCGTCTGCTGTACCACCAAAGGTGAGACCACCGCCATATAATCATATAAATGTTGATTGCAAAGATTACACTAGCAAGAAATCGTATGTTTCCGTACATAATATATGCGGTGATTTAAATAAAGGGCAAATACCAAGAAATCCTATGGGACAAAATGTATACGGTGAACCATATCCATTGTAAGGAGCATATTTTGATTATAATGTTATTGAAATAGAGCTAATAATTATTTACTAATTTCAGTGAATTGATTCGTAATCAAACACTTAAATTCTTGTCAAAGACATTACCTGTACTGAAGGCAGATGATACTTTACCAAAAGTAACGCAAATTATTAATGATGAACCAGTGAATCCAGTAGAAAATAATGGGTAGAGACTGATAGTCATTAGTTATTTTATGCAATTGATTACATTTTAAATATTGAATAGAATTAATCGGCGATCGGGTCGACCAAAGAGAGACACCACGACCACGGTAAAGGAAGACGATCGGGCGCCAAGAAAATTCTGTGATAATGGTGGTGTGTTCTGTACACTTTATAAAGCAATACAGGGAGAACCAGCTAGTGCTCATCCATTAGTAGCAGAACGACGTGAAGAAGTTGTTGCACCAACACAACAGCGGCCACCATATGATGGACCACCAACACCTTGTCCTGCTAAAGTTGAATATGCAACACCAGTATTTGCTAAAAACTATCAAGTAAGATTAATAATGATGAAGCTATTAGTTTTTAGAAGCTTTAAGACCTCTTCATTTGTAGGGTTCTTGGCGTTATGTTGTCCAAATTCCATATGAAGGCTATTTCACTCAAACAGTTGAAGTCACCAGATGTTTACAGGCAAGATGCCATTACTTAGACGGTGGATGTCTCTCATCACCTCGATGGGTTAGTATGTTAGTAGCTGAAATTTTCTATCCAAGTTCTGATGATCATACATCAACAACGACAACAACAACGGCTCCATCCGTACAAGATTTCCAAGCATACCAGCAATATTTACAGAAGCGTGCCGGTGTGCCAACAGCAACAGATGGTGTCACGTCAACAAATGATGCAGCACAGAAATTACCTCATTGCGATGGATACGATGAGATTGGATGTTTCCAAGTCCGTTTGTATTATGATTGGTTCTTGATTCCCGGTTCATGTAAATGTTGGCGGCCCGATTATTTCGCACGATATGTTCGCAGGAAGGGAACTTCTCCGGAGTTGTAAACTAATTAGATTCAGTTTAGAGCGATGATTACATTAATTAAAATATAGATGAACACTTATAATTTGAGCTGCACAATCATGTTTCATAGACTGATGTTTTAATTTCTTTTTATAATTTACATTTTGATACAATTATTCTTAATTTTTATTGTACTGTACTGTCGTGTAAGATAATAATGAAGTTATTAATATAATGAATTAACTAACTGATAATGAGTTTGTGTCCATTATTTATGCATAACAATATGTATCCACTATATTATATTTACGCAAAACTTTAAAGACTTTGGAACTAGTGATGGAATTTGTATCGAATCACGACCATGCAAATGCTTTAATTAGTTCTAGTAGATCTTTAAATATTCACAGCCTCAATACTAAGAGTTATTCAATTGATCTGCAATACTCCGGTTTACTTCACGAAACCGGAATTTGTATCATGAATCAGATGTTTCACGACGTCATCAAACTCTGTTTCACTAATCGGGTTATTTCGTTCTCCGAATAAAAAGTTCGGCTCATTATTATGATTGTTACGGATTGTAAACAAAGTGAATTTTTATCATTTCAATGTGTAACTATAATCCAAACAGTTCTCATTTATCGTATGAAAAAGGTTTAAAACATTTTCAGTCAAATTTGTGTTGTAAACGGATTCAGTGCTAATGAATTGTGAGTAATTGTTCAATTGGGTATTTTCCACTTTTAATTTATGAAACATAAGAATAGAAATAAGTGCACTATCGAAGAAGTTTAAATCTGTGTCAATTTTATTCCGATTATGTCATTTTAATTAAATGTATTAAATGTGTATATTTACTGTGCATTAAGTGATAACTAAATGGCATCAATTGCGAAAAAGTTTCAAAATGAAACCAAAAACCTAGTTGAAACCGATACAGAGAATGAGTCCGAAGATGAGGCAATACTGGTGAGTAATTATCAAATATTAATGATTGCAATTCAATCTAAAAATGCGTTGTACTTTGCTTTGGTAGCCAGTGTCTGATTCAGTGAATGCAACAAGCATTGATTTTACGTCCGTTGAGGAACAAATTCCCGTGTTTAAAAGGCGTCACTTAGCACCCAATTCGATTTATGAGGTGAATATTTCATTCATTCATTTGCACATTTTCTTCATT
Source organism: Coboldia fuscipes (assembly GCA_001014335.1). Lineage (NCBI taxonomy): Eukaryota > Metazoa > Arthropoda > Insecta > Diptera > Scatopsidae > Coboldia > Coboldia fuscipes. The sequence goes on along the minus strand of JXOR01000874.1, from coordinate 101,132 downwards.
GCAGTCTATTTTAGAGTTTGGATTATGAAGTGTGTGAAAATAAATTATACGATGCCGACCTTAGGAAAAAAGAACAACAAAGGATACCTATCAAAAGAGACTTGGCTGCATGGTTCATATTTATCCTAATCGGTTAAAATACTAAGGTTAACAGTCTAGAGATTGTGTCTTGATAATTATCATTTTATCATTTTAGGTATACTTACTGCTCTAGTTGCTTGCTGTATAGATATTGTTATTGAGGAATTATCATTTATAAAGTACAATTTCTTAAAAAAATGTAAGACATTGTTATGATGGTTTTATTAATGAAATAGTTAATTAATTTTAATTTACTTTTTAGCCGTTGACTATAATGTGATGAATGGAGACTTAGCGATACCATACTTATATTGGGTGTTATTAAATGTGGTTTTTGTCGCAATCGGATCGTATTTGGTTACTTATATAGAGCCTGTAGCGATTGGAAGCGGTATTCCGTTAGTAAAATGTTACTTAAATGGTGTCAAAGTACCACGTATTGTACGTATTAGAACATTATTTGTAAAGGCAATTGGTGTCGCCACATCAGTCATTGGTGGTTTGGCTGGCGGTAAAGAAGGGCCAATGGTACATTCAGGTGCCATTATCGGTGCAGGAATATCACAAGGCAAAAGTACGACATTTAAACAAGATTTAGGAATGTTAAAATATTTTCGTGATGATCATGCTAAACGAGATTTTGTTCTGGCTGGAGCATCGGCTGNGTTTGGCTGGCGGTAAAGAAGGGCCAATGGTACATTCAGGTGCCATTATCGGTGCAGGAATATCACAAGGCAAAAGTACGACATTTAAACAAGATTTAGGAATGTTAAAATATTTTCGTGATGATCATGCTAAACGAGATTTTGTTCTGGCTGGAGCATCGGCTGGTGTGGCAGCTGCGTTTGGAGCACCAATGGGTATTTAATTGATTTTCTTAATTTAAATTTTTGAATAGTAATTAAATTTGAAATTGGGTATGGTAGGTGGTGTTTTGTTTTCATTAGAAGAGGCGAGCAGTTTTTGGAATCAAGGATTGATTTGGCAGACGCTAGTGGCATCTGTAATCACCTCGTTTACACTAAACGTAATCCTATCGACTTATCATGGAGATACTACATTTACGTATCCTGGTGAGATAATAATTGCTTTGAATTTCTAGATATACTCATTAAATTTGTATGCTTGTTTTTTAGGTTTATTTAATTTAGGAAAATTTGAACCATTACCATTTGAGTATTATGAAATACCGATATTTTGTATAATGGGTATTATGGGTGGATTATTTGGTGCCCTTTGGATTTACATAAATACACAGATAAATAAGTTTCGTACTCGATTTTTAAAAGCGAAATGGGCTAAATTATTTGAGGCTTGTTTAGTGGCAGCTGTTGGTCCAACGTTTGCTTGTTTAATGATGTTTTTTATAAATGATTGTCGGCCACTCGGTGTGGACCCGACACCATTTCCAGTAAAACTATTCTGTGAAGATAACGAATACAATGCAGCTATTGCTTTATGGTTTCAAACACCGGAATCAACAGTGAAAGCATTGTTCCACGATCCAATTGCATCACATAATGTGATAACATTACTTGTATTTGTATCAATTTATTATCCGTTATCGTGTATTACTTATGGATTGAGTGTGTCACTCGGAATTTTTATACCAACACTGTTGGTCGGTGCTGCTTGGGGACGCTTAACGGCAATATTAATTGGTACAATATTTCCATCTTCTCTGGTAATTAGTATATTTGTGATATAATTATATTATAGCGTGATAGATTTAACTAGAAATATGTTTATAGTCCTTCATTCAACCATCAAAGTATGCATTATTGGGAGCAGCTGCACAATTAGGTGGAGTGTGTCGAATGACAATCAGTTTAACGGTTATTTTAATTGAAAGTACAGGAAACATAAGTTTCGCCTTACCATTGATAGTGACTTTAATTTGTGCTAAATGGATGGGTGATTATTTTAACGAAGGAATTTACGATACCCAGATATCGCAGTCGGCTGTACCGATGCTTCCATGGGAGTTGGACAATCGATTTAGTCTTTTAAGAGCAAGACATATAATGAGTTCACCGCCAATATGTCTGAATATTAAGGAGAAGGCAAGTTTTATATTACAGACTCTGAAGAAATATCCTCATAATGGTTTTCCAGTGGTTGATTCAAATGATTCGGTAAATTGGAAATGATTTTTAAAATAAAACGATCCAAGTGATTGATCAAATATACATTTGTAGACAAAATATAGTTATGGTCGGTTAATAGGATTCATTCTACGATCACAACTGGTTGTTATACTTAAATATAGTTTGTTTGAAGAACGTGAACGTTGGTGGAAAAATGATATAACAATCGAATTATTTAGAGACGAATATCCGAGATATCCATCAATAGATGTAACATTTCCTATTAAAATTTTGCCTGTGGAGTATATAATTATTTTTATTTAATTTTTCAGACGATAAAAATTAATCCGGATAAAGCTGATTACACTGTTAATCTCAGCATGTTTTTGAATCCGTCGCCGCATTCATTTAGAGAAGTAGATGTTTAAAGATACTCATACAATGATTATTTTGTAACAAAACTTTTAATTACAGTCGGCTTCTGTGTCAAAGATATTCCAGTTATTTAGAGCTCTTGGACTTCGACATCTGGTAGTGACTAACGATGAGAATGAAGTCGTTGGAATTATTACTCGTAAAGATTTTCCGCAGGCGCATCATTAATTTATATTAAATCAAAATGTTTATTTAGATTACTTTCATTAATTTTTACATTTGTTACATAGATTGTAATAGATAGTAGTAGTTAATTAATGTGACAATATCTATTTATAATTTTAAGTGTAAAGTATGTATATTATGCATGTTTCAAACTAAAAGAAAATATTCTTATAGGAATCGTATCGTGTTTGATTAAAATTTATTAGTGATTTTTATTTGCAGATAGGCAAGAAATATTTCAAAGAAAAGTAAAATAATGGCTAATACAAAACCGGCAGCAAGTAACAGCAATGCTGGCTTTACATCATATAGTCCAACTGTTATGAATTTCCCACCACCAGTACTACACTTTGGTTTCTTAGTATAAAGTAAATTGTTCTCTCGATCCTGCAAACCATGCTCATGAATTCTCATCATTCTTAGAAGAAAATTTTTATGATTGTAAAGAACCATTCAGTTATCATAATCTAAATCAAAAGTTACCCGACTTTGAAATATTCTTTGTAAGATGAGTTCTTCTTAATAGCATACCATGGATCTGGAACTTGTAAATATTGAATTTCAGTCATACCACACTTTTCGTCTTCCAGAAATGTTTCACTCATCACTTTATAACCTACGCCAAGCTCCATGTGAAACGCGAATAAGCCCTTGAGGAGATTAAATTTAACATCAATGGTTAAAAAAAAATTAATTATAATTACATGGCGAATTTTCTCAACACCATCAGTAAGAGACATAAAGTTCAATGATCCATCCTTGTTGATAATTTTTTGTTCAAATATTGCCTTCCTTGTGGGTTCAGTGGCATGTGAAAAATAATATCGATTAAAAACAGTATCATCAACACCGAAACTAAGTCGAGAATTTAATAAATCGTCCAGTGTGCGAATTTGATTAGAAGGCGCTTGCAAGAGAGCAACAATATTAGCTGAATAACTGGCGAATAGAAACATAAGTACAGTAAATACAATCATCATTACAATTCGAGCTGTGTAACTTTTTGGTGTCACATTCGATCCTTGTTGGCATGTGGCTCCAAATACAAGCATTGTAATATCTGACGGAATGGGACGTAACAAACTTGCATCAGATTCATCCTGAGATAATAAGTAGTTTATTTCAGCTTATTCATTTGAACTGAATATAATTTATTACCGTATTGTGTAACGGAACCTTCCACTCAGCCAATGTCACTAGACCTAATATAAATGCAGTGGCACATACTAAACCTACTAAACTGAACCACAACATTCTATTAAACGGTAATAAGAATACGTTATTAGTGTAAGATAATTTTGGTTTTCTAAACACAAATTTCGATCTAGTTGGTGATGGCATTGCAATATATTCAATGATGGCAACACGATCAACTGTTACGAATAAAGGAGATGCACCAATTTCAGCATGACCATCAACCAATTGTCCAATCATTCCACTCCATTTACCAGTAGTAGTGTTTAAGTAGCCCCAAGTAGGTACGACATCATACTTTATAGTCGTATTTAAATAGTCACTTAAGTGGTTAGTCAGTATATAATTAACTTTGGTAATTGTGTCGATATGACGATCACTGAAAGTATCGTGAATTAGTATTCGTTGGTATTCAATTGCAGTTAAATTTACCGATAATCACTTAGATGATTAAGTGAATCATTATTAGTAATCACCATAGAGGCCTTGAACTCATGACCAGTTAGATATTGTCTGCTTTGAATAATATTCGATGTACTTCTTTTATCATCAAATGTGCCATTTAAATAAAATGTTCCGAACTCATCGAATATTATATCGGAATTTTGAGAAATTTTATAAATCATTTTAATAGAAATGTCATCGGAGTTCCATGCAGAGTATGCGTAATATATTTCGCTCATTGGAAAAATAGGTTTGTCATACAACATATCAATTAACTTGGTCCCTTCATTCTGCATGATGATTCATTTGGATCACAAAACATGTAATAATGAATAATCATTTAAATTGCATAAAGAAAATCGTAATACGTAGCAAATGAGTATCATAATTTAGTAATTAAATCAGCATACAAACCACATCATTGTTATCCATGAATATCCATTTATAACGACCATTTAAGTACTCAGTATTCTGTTAAAGGAGATTTTATCAGTCACCTAAATTCTATGATGTTTATTTTAGGATTCTATTAAATTTAAATTTACCAAATTCAGAAAATCGGTTAAATTACAATTCATATCGCCAACAACTATTTGCTGATGTTCTTGAATAACTTTAGGGAATTCATAATCTGTTTGTTTTATGTTAATTAGCGTAACAAATTTATAATTTGTTTCATTATATAAACCCTTTAAAATATCCACTGATTTGCCTATAAAAAATTAATATTTTTTAATTTTTCAAAATTTTGTAAATAAAATTCATACCATTTTCTTCACAAGTTATCCAATTGATCATCACTGAAATGTTTAATTCATTTAACAATAATTTCACAACCAATAATGAGTTAGATGGTGTTAATCTAACGCTGTTTAAAGCACAAAAATTATACCACATCACAAAACTAAATAGAATAATTTTCATTTTTATTAAAATTGTCCGTACAAAAAATCCGTTACCAACTGATTCTAACAGTGCCTAGTATTTCTTATTTATAGCAATTTTAAGTAAATAAGAAAAAATGATTGAAAATCAAACAATATTAACTATCATTGCATGGTTTACATTAAAAATTTACCAATCGATTAATATTTTATTTGGTTGGTGCTGGTTCCACTTCTGGTTGTTGAGGGGGTGGCATCATTGGTGTTGAAACAAATGTTATTACACCACATGCAACAATTTCACCAACTTGATTTTCTTCACCGCGCACATCCCGTCCTCGTATGCCATACGGATCATCCAGTGGTTGACCCAATATATCCGGCCCAAATTGATATTCAATTGGTTTTTCGTGCAACACTATTGAACGACCAACAATTCCACGTGGCCCAAACAAATTTATATTCGATTGGAAAATTATGGCAAGCATTCCGTCCTCTTTTACTTGAACATTACCCAGCTAAATTTAATAATCGAAATTTAATTTTATAAGGAAAACCTCTCTATGTTAGTTACCGGTTACCATATTAATTTCATGGTGGGGTCCAGTTGCTTTACAATCATCACTTATATCTCCATACGCATGTATATGGAGTGCATGTTTGCCGACAGGTAACTCAGTTAAATTTGTGAGAACTGTAACTCCATGGAATGGACCAAATTGTTCAAATCTTATCGTTCCATGATTTTTGTCTCCTTTCATAAGAGTTGCTTGTACTCTGTTGATAGACGGTGGTACTAAGAAATAGTTCTGATGATATCCTTAAAATATATGTATACATACACATATGTATGGACAAACCATTATAATTGAAAATTTTAATATCTACCGCGATGATGATATCCTATACTACCACCCGATTCATCGAGATTAATTTTCTCATTTGTCTGAATTAATTCCACATCATCGGGCACCGTTTGCCGTTTCGAAAGGACTCTCCTATCTACGCTTCCATTTGCTGATATAATTATTGTTAATCCCAAGAGTATTGTATGTCTTAACATTTTAACACTGTAACATTAAAAAACCTCACTAACAGTTAATGCTTTCAATTGGCACTTATAACTAACTGTAAGTAAAATAAATTTGCAACGTGCTTTTATAATCCATCAATTCTGTAATGTTTGATTATTAATTGCGTGATGTAATTTACCTGAAATGCACTTTACAATCATCTAATAATATTGTTGGCCAGCAAAAACTATACAGTTGAATAATCAAATAATATTGGAACGGTGAACCTTCCGGTGAACCACTCAATGAGCATAAACATAATTATACAATGAAATATTATCGACATGGATCAATCTTTGAAACGGAAATCAATTAAAAACTCTTTTATGATGCTGACATCATTTTTAATATTGCATTAAACAGAATGTAACTATAATGTAAATGTATATAAAATAATTTGGAAATAATGCAATAAATTTAAACGAAAAACATTGGATTATTACTAAGAATATTGGGATGAATCTTATAGGTGTTATTTAACAGTTTTAGATTGTTCATATTAATTTTAGCACTGAAAGTATAAAATAAAATCACATTAATTATGGTTCAATCGAATTACACGTAGTAGATGAATAATAATTACTCTTTTATATAAGCACGACCTCTAGCAGCAGCTAAGTGAGCATAGTAAGTTGTCGCTGGATATGAAATTGATCGATTACATCTGGTGCACATATAACAAAGTGCATAACTTAATTTCTCCAAATCATCCATTGAAATATTGGCATCATCATGCAATACGCAATATTTAGTTGGTCTTGCAGTACCAAGTGGTGATAAGTGGGACAACAAATAAGATTGTGATTCAAATGGTTGCGAAATATGATCATCGACAATTGTACCTGNTACATCTGGTGCACATATAACAAAGTGCATAACTTAATTTCTCCAAATCATCCATTGAAATATTGGCATCATCATGCAATACGCAATATTTAGTTGGTCTTGCAGTACCAAGTGGTGATAAGTGGGACAACAAATAAAATTGTGATTCAAATGGTTGCGTAATATGATCATCGACAATTGTACCTGGTGGTACATTCAGTTGTCTATCATTACCGGCAATATTTGAGTTGCCAGGGAAAAATCTTGTGTGATGTCGTTTTTGTACCACAATGAAAATTATTTTTGGTTTGTATACTGGATCGCCAAGACGTTGAACTGCATTGTTTATTGCTTGCAACTCGATCCGTCTTACCTAAAATTTAAATATATAATAATTCATTTATCAAATCTTAAATAATCAATTATACTTGTTGAAATTGTCCTTCAGAAACACCATCGCGGTAATAAAAAATGAACATGGGTAATCGATTTTGATTTTTTTGTTTAAATTCTATTAATTGCTGATGAACCATTTCTTCCATATCTTGGATCATTTCACACTTTGGATCTTGATAACGAATCTGACAAGAATGTGGAAAAGCGGAAAAAGAAAATGATGCAGTAAAACCAACAACACTGGGAATAGATTTTTGATCTGGGCTTGGGTGAGTTACATCAGCACCAATTAGCATAAACGGAGCTCTCATTGTTGGAATCCGATCGTCTCTGTGGATTGAATGATTTTCACCGCCCAATTTTGTATTGATTTTCAAGGCAATATTAGCACCGGTTGATGCATCATTACATTTATATTTTATCGTTTTCGCTTGAACGCATTGTGTTAAACAGCCTACATTTACTTCAGCAATTGTTTTGACACGTTCATAAGTATTGTTGGCCATTACAACAATTACAATTTGCATTTTTTGTTGCACGTAATTTTTCAATATATCTTCTAAACGGTTAATATTTCCGCGATCATATTTGTGAGGTGCTACCTCCACATGTCGATTTCTCAATTGTATCATTACATTTTTACCAAATTGCATTACATCGTTGTCTAAAGTTCGATCATCAATATTTAATATAACCCATTGGTCCAATTTAGCTGGTTTAGCAAATGACTCTCTTTGCAGACGCCATTCACCTGGTCTTGGTGTAAACTTATCGTTGTATGCCAATGTAGGTACATCTATGACTCTTGCAATAATTTGCTCAAAATCATGGTTAACTTCTATGTTAAATTCTTTAATACAATCAGTTTGATTGTGATTGACTTTCTTAAATTCTTCAAGAATACGCTTCTTTCGTTCAACGGTGTTACATGAACAATATTTAACCATGAATTTTGTTTGATTCGACGTATACTTTTTCATCACTGCTTGTCCTCCCGAAACTCTACAAAATTCAACTGGTAAGTAGATATTTCTGTCCGGCCTACCAACATGAAGACATGGCAAATAAGGAAATTTTATTGGACATTTAATGCTATCGAAATATTGCTTTACAGTTATCAATTTTCCATCACTATTTTTAAATTTCAAGTCGGCAGCTGCTTCCTTAATATCCAAAAATTTAAATAATTTTTGAGTACCTCTAGACTGTGGAGGACAATATGTTATAGACAAACCTTGCAGCTGATCTTTTAACATGTATATTGTGCGTGAGTCGAGTTTTCGATTTAAATCAGCTCGGAAATCAATGTTCTGTATCATACCGATCAGTTCCCGTTGCATTGGAAATCCTTTGTACGCAATATCTATGTTTAACATAGGATATTTACAAAGCATCACACTTTGAAATAAACCAGTCCACATTTCAAAATTATCGCCCATGTCGACTTGCTTACTAGGTGGTATATATATTGAATTCTTCACTTTCACACCATTCAAATTTCGGAACGCTGTTTTCAGAACAATATCGATACATTGAAGTGCTCGTTTTGTTTCATCACTGCTAATGTTTGAGTAGTTTACCAATACCTTCATATCAATCTCTAAATTTTTCGTCTCCTTTATTGCAATCTTAAAAGTTTTTTCTTTTAATGTGGCTGGATCATCAATTTTAATGTCATTTATTTTAATAGCCTTTAGGTTCAATTTTTTTGCACTGTATGCGCTCTTGGCACCATCATAAGCAATTGCATTTTGTGGTAAATTCTGTTTCATGAACTTGTAAAATGCATTGATAATCAACTTTCTTGGTCTGTCAGGTGTTACTTCAACATCATAGTGGTAAGCTGTCTTGATCATTCTAGCTAAATTTAGTTTTACAAAGTTGGTTTCGATTTGAAATTTCCTTCCCATAGTGCCTGATGGTTTTTTCGGACATATTGCCATTGTAGTATCACCAATTGCAGCTAAATCAATAGGCTTTTTAAGAGAATCATCTTGTTCCTGCTCTCGACCTTTAGCACTGGAAACTGGTTTTTTACTGGTTGATAGCCCAGGTTGATTTTGTGGTATATTACCCTGTTGTATAGGAGTAGTTGGCACATTTGCAGTCGCAGGCTGTACCTGAGACGGCTGATTGATTGGCGAAGGCACAATAGCTTCTCCAGGAGTTTCGCCTTGTTTATATTTATCTGTACAACAATAATTTTATTTAATAAAGGTATTCCTTAATTAGTTTATGAAATTTGCGTCTAACTAACTTTTTCGTCCCATTTGGAATTACTTCAAAAACACTTCCAACACTATTTGCAGTCAATCTTATTATGATTGTGAAAAGTTATGAAATTCTTTTTTTACTTCAAATTTGTTGGTATATTTGGGTAAATTACAATTACAGCTACTCGCATATTCCAATTGCAACAACTGACAGACAGCTGACAAATTCCTGTAGATACGCGTGTTAAGTGAAAATGAAGACTTGAAAAAAATTGTTTCTTAAATCTTAAATATGTTTTCTTTTAATGTGGCTGCATGATGAATTTGAATGTCTTAGCTTTTAATTTCATTAAATTTGATTAACAGCATATTAACGAATAATGCTAAACAAAGGAATATTAAGTATACAAAAAATGGAATATTCGATTTCTCTTAAATGCACCTGTAAAGTTAGTTAGCTTTCGGTTGATGTAATTGTTGCTCTTGTTGAACTGGCACATTTGAATTTTGTCCAGTATGTGGTGCATTTTCTTGCTGGTTTACAGTTTTATAAACTTCATTTTGATTCAATTGTACAGGTTGTCCATGTACTGGCTGTTTTTGGTTCGTTGGTTGTTGAGGCGAATTATTTTGTGGATTGTTTTGAACAGGTGGTTGCTGTTGATTTCCTACGGAAGGTGCCTGTTGTTGATTCTGCTGATGTGCTGATGGTGGTGGAACATATTGTTGATTTGCTTGGGGTACAGGGGGTTGGTAATGTGGCTGATTACCATGAGCTGGTGGCGGAGGTTGGTGATATTGCTGATTCATTTGCTGTTGTCCATATTGATCATGAGCTTGTTGTTGATATTGTTGTCCATTTTGCTGATTATACTGTCCAGGCGGGGGTACTGGTTGACCATGTTGATACCCTGGAGCAGGTTGTTGATGTTGCTGATACTGAGGGTGTCCTTGTTGCTGGTAATGCGGTTGATTTTGACCTCCATTAGGATATTGCTGATGTTGTCCACCATTTGGATAGTATCCATGAGGCATATTTGGGTGTGGTGGAAGCTAAAATCATACTCGATTAATATTGTGGTAAAAAGAAACTCTTGTAATAAATGAAAAATACTTGTCCATTGGCAATGAGGCGTTGGACTTCTTCTTCTCTTTGACGTTGATATGCTAGATATTCGTCATGTGTATATTGTGGGATATTATCAACTGTTTCCCATTTTTGATCTTGATTAAATTCTTCTTTTTTTGTTTGTGCGATAAATTCATCATAGCTTATAAGTCCATCCTCATTTTGGTCAGCCTCTTTGAATACATGCTCTCGCATTCTTTCCATTTCTTCGGCACGCTCTCGTAAATCATCTTCAGCAACACCTGCCTTATAAGCTTTATCCAGCTCTTTAATAAATAAAGCTTTTACTTCAGTTGCATCCCAAAAGCCATTATTATCTAGATCTAAAAAAATATTTGCTTATATAATCATTAATTACTTTATATTTGAATAAAAATAAATTACCGTGCAATAAAAAGAATGTTTTCGGATCAAATTGTTGATCCATGTGATCTTGTTCTTCCCATACTTCTTCCAACTGAGCCTTGTGACCAGGTGCATGCAATGGCTCATGTTTATTATGTTTCTCCTTTTGCGCTTTTATTTCATTCTCATAACGTTTTTTATCCTCGTCATTTAGCTCCTTCATAATTTGTTCTTGTTCAAATTCTTTTTGCATTTCATACTTCTATAAATATGTATTACCGGTTTAAAAAAAAAAAAAACATTCAACACAAATCCAAATATCAATTCAAGTTCACCTTGAAATCTTCTTTTCTTCTTTTGTCTGCTTCATATAAGTCTTGGGTTGATTGTTTTATCAATTTCTTCAAGTCTTCTATTTCAAATGTATGTTCGTTGGTGTGATCTACATGTTGTGATACCTTTAAATGATTCCGATCAATACCGTTGCTTAATTCGTACTGAATTAAATGAAGGAAATATTAATACACATATTTAATTGGCTATAAATTTCTTATTTGAAAGCTCACTTGTTTTGTAGCCAACTCTCGTAACCGTTCCAACTCTCTTCTTTTTGTTTCGTCTAGCTTACTTCTCACATGATGACTGACTAAATCAAGTTCATGGGCAATTACACCATTCTGGAAAAATATCTCAATAATTAATAGAGGCCACGTCAGCACATCAGGACTCAATGTTTATGTAACGTACCCGTATATCATCCGGATGAGCACTTTCAATCTTCTCTTTAAATTTTGAATCCGATTCTAAGAGATTCACCACTTCTTTTAGATATCGATTGTATTCAAGTGTATCTTCCTATTTTGTAAACAATTAATAATGATTTTCATAAATATACAAAACTGAATTATTACCAAACTATAAGAATCACCATCGGTCTCAACTTTATTTTCTTCATCTTTTTTCTCCTCTTTTTTATTTTTCGTGACTGGAAGACATGCACAAATGTGAATAAAAGCACCTAGACTTATTACAGCCAATAAGATCTTCATTGTTTACTGGTATACTATTAAATTAGTTGCATCTAATCAAATTAATGAAAACGTATTTGGCCTTTCAGAACTCTTCAAATTATCTCGATCTGCAAATAATAAACAATTGATTTTATTAATATTGTGCGTCAGTATATCACGGATAATGATATTGATAAGCAAATCTCAATATTGTGATGAGCTGTACACTATCTCCTAGTGCAAATAATATCAGTATTAAACGCACATTATACTGTAACATATACTTGTTAAAAATAGTGACCAACAGGTGCAACAAAATGTATTTATCGACTAAACCGAAGGTAGATAAATTTCAATTATTTTTGATTTCGAAATAGTCTTGTATTCGCCAACAAACGATAAATAATGTTATAATTAAACTGTTGCACTGTACTTTATTTGCAATTTTTTATTATAATTTCGATTCGCAAAGTAATCAGAATGGTTGCTTACAATTCCTGTTTATGTTTCAAGTTATGGTATAAGGTACTTAAATTAAATATACTGTTTTTATAATTACCTTTTAATGCCTGTTTATGTAGTTGTTGAATCCTTCTTATTACTATTTTCTTTCTTTCTTTATTTTGATTACAAGATATGTCCTTATTACTATTTCTCTAAAAAATCAGTTACGATTTTCATGAAATGAAAATGAATCAGCTGTGAGTAAGTGTAAATAAGAACATATGGTAATGAAGTCTACTGGAACAATACTTTTAAGCTAATTGAATTTTGTCAATTTAATTCGTTCGAGGGATACTTCTCCCAGTTCTTAATTAAAATTAAAGTTTTTTGCACAGTTAGTTAGTAGATTTCCGAATTATGTATGACTGCAGTTTTGTTAAATCGGAATTTGACTTTTTGGTTGTGTCGACTGTCAGCTTCCACGTCAAAAATTGTTCGGTGCATGTATTGCATTGAGGGCAAATGGGTAGTAAGGCATATGGCAACTGTATTAAATATATTGCCTTTCTCTATTTATTCCACGTCTTAGTTAGTCCACGTATAAATCACACAAATTAACCAATATCTTGTTATATCGAGGATTAAATAAATCTTTTGTAACTGATTAGTTTGTTCAGCTAGAATATTGTAGTATTCGTAATTAATTTATCTTATGATATAGTCGTCTAACTAGATTAGAGATTCGTTGTCGCAGTAATTATCATCAGAAAAGTGTCGTAAAAGTGTGTTCAGGATGAGTAGCAGCGGACCAAGTAAAAGTGAATTGGAAACTGTGTTCAATCGTTTAAGAGCACAGACACCAAACAAAGTAAATTACTGCTTGCATATTATAATTTCAATATTCTAAAAAAATCATTGCTTCCTTGTAGACGTGCTTCGATTGTAATGCAAAGAATCCGACTTGGTCATCGGTGACGTATGGAGTTTTTATTTGTATCGACTGTTCGGCAGTGCACCGGAACCTTGGAGTCCATCTTACGTTCGTCCGATCCACGAACCTGGACACAAATTGGACATGGCAACAGTTACGGCAAATGCAACTGGGTGGTAATGCAAATGCATCTCAATTTTTCAGGCAACATAATTGCAACACCACAGATGCCCAACAGAAGTATAATTCAAGGGCTGCTCAACTTTATCGAGATAAACTAGCAACTGCCGCGCAGAATGCTATGAGAATTCATGGAACCACAGTGAGTATAAATGGTTTGGTATTATTTCGTTTGATTGCATGTGCTTTATTTTGATCAGTTACTATTGGATGCCGCACATGATCATGGTGATACTGGTGATAATAAAGAAAAGGGTGATGATTTCTTTGCCGATTGTGAAAATGATATTAGCTTCAGTAATGGCAATGAACAAAAATTAACCGTAACAATGGAATTGAATCAGGTGAGTACTTTTTTAGTGTGGCTGTTTTCTTTTATGTTTATATACATTTAGGACTTACTATTATTTATTTTCTTTATACAACAATAATACGTTAATTGAGACATTGCTTTATTTGGATAGAACCTTTCCAGTCTCAGTTTACAACAAGCAAACAAAGCCGATGGTGTTGCAGGTGCTCCGAAGGTAGATCATATTGAAGCGAAGCAAATTGTAACTCAAAACCAACCGGTAAAGTCAACAATTGGCAATAGAAAAATCTTAGCGAAAAAACCAGGAGTGAGTATATAATTTTATTTCGTCAATATATATGAACTGAAATATTTGATTCCATTTTAGTTGGGTGCTAAGAAAGGTGGACTGGGAGCAACGAAAGTTACAACAAATTTTGCTGACATTGAACAGAAGGCCCAAATGGCAGATCAAAAGAAGGTAGAAATTGAAAAAATTCCAACAGCAGAAGAACGTGAAGAGACATTGGCCAGTGTTCGTTTGGCTTACCAAGATTTGTCAATGAAACAACAACGAGAGGAAGAAAAGCTAAAACACTTGGATCCGGCTAAGGCGAAACAAATGGAACGCTTGGGAATGGGATTCAATTTAAAATCATCAGCCGGATTGTCACATTCGGCTATTAGTGACATGCAAACAATAACACAAGAAACTGAACCCAAATTTTCATCAAAATCATATTTTACTAAAGAACAGCCGAGTAGTAATAGAGATACATTAGATGAATATTCATTGTACATGTACAGTTCTAATAGTTTCAATAAGGAACGTGACGGGGACTTAGATTTAATGGGGTTCGAATCAATTGATCCGGCGGAAGCTAAAGTATCAACTATGTTTAACCCATCGAAACCGTCCGGTAGTTCTAATAATACATCGTCAATCGGTAGTAATAGAAATAAACCAGCAAACGTTTCACATACAGTTAATACGTATGATACAGATGTCGCACAAAAGAAATTTGGAGGTGCAAAAGCTATATCGTCAGATCAATATTTCAATGAAGGCGCATCAGATGCGGAAAGAAGTGTTAACATGAATCGTTTCCAAGGATCTAATAGTATTTCATCGGATGATTACTTTGGCAAAACGACATCCACTCGACCGAATAAAAATGCCAGTAAGTATAATGATAATTTTATAATTTCAATTGGATAGATAAAGTATACATTTCCATTATAGGTTTTGATAATTTCAACGTGCCACTTGATGATGTTAAGGAGAGTGTACGTGAAGGAGTTACACGTGTCGCGCAACGTCTTGGTTCACTAGCCAATAACGTAATGTCATCAATTCAAGATAAATACGATTTGCATTAATAAAATTACTTGTTTAGATATATATTGTATTAGAAACATAATGATATATGTACAATAATCTTGTAATTTAGCTAGTTCTTAATACGGTTATTGTTTAATATTCACAAGAAAACATGTTAAAATGCTTAGTTAAATGATGAATTATGATCTAGATCAAATGAAATGCAATTATTATAAAATTATTTTTAAATGAGGTTTTGATGCGTAAGAGGAAATAAAATGAACATTCGGGACATTTATGATTTAATTTATATCTTGTACAATATTTGGATTGTGAATATAATATTTAGATTTCTAGAAATGCACTTATAATCTTGTGAGTTTACTATCAGTATCAGTTTTCATTAGACCTCCAGTGAATCAATTAAAATGAAATTGTCATCTATTTTATTTCTACTCGTTCTTATCGCGAATTGTGTAAATGGATTGAGTATAAAAAATAAATTTATTTTTAAATTAAAACATCATAATTTTTTACATTTTTACAATTTCATAGGACAATTAGTATGCTTCTTTCAAAATGATGCCTACTATCGCGTTGGTAAAGGCATTTACCTAATAAATGATATTGATGTGAACCGATGTACTCATATTGTTTATTCTTCTATACTGGTGAATCGACGTGGTGCACTATTTCTAAAAAATTATTCGGCCGATATTGATGGAGGTTGTAAAGTTAAGTATTTCATAATTGCACACCTGGTTAATACTACATTAATAATTGATAGACGGACTAAGAAGAATTGTGAAACTAAAAGAGCTCAACCAAAATGTGAAGATATTAATCTCCATTGGAGACTCTTCACAGGATTTATCAGTCTTTCAAACAATAGCTAGTTCAATGTTTTTGCGCGAAAATTTTTCTGCAAATGTTTTAAATTTTATTACGAACTATGGATTTGATGGCCTCAATCTTTATTGGGGATCTCCTTTAGGTCTTGAGGAAGCTGAAGAATTTTCAGTGCTGAATATAATTCTGTATGATCTTCAAATTGAACTGTTGAAAGAGAAGAAATTATTAATTGCTTCAATTAGTAGTAATTCTAAATTAATTACATCACCAGTTCTTGCCATCTCACTCATGAAGTATTTTCCCAATAATTTTTAACGTATTTTCATTTACATAACGTATTTCTTTATAGTTATGTTGATTATATAAATCTATTGATTTATGGCCTGCACGATATGTATGACGGTGTGACTGGTCATAATTCAGCATTTTCAAGTAATAATGAATCATTGTCTGGATTTGATAACGTGGTATGACATATATAAATTGCTATTCAAATTGAATATTATGCATTAATTTAAGTTTTGTAGAAAACCATTATCGAGAGTTGGTTATCAACATCTGGTGGGATACAATCGAAAGTGTTACTTGGAATTTCGTTTAATGGTATTTCATTCAAATTAATTGACGCCTTGGATAATGGTGTTGGTTCGCCAGTCAATGGTGTTGGGTTCTCAGGATTATATACACGAAATTATGGGAAAATTGGATACTTTGAGATATGCGATCAAATTCAAAGTGGTGGATGGATTGTTAAAAGAGATTCTGTAGCTAAGGTGCCTTACATGTATAAAAATACGTCATGGATATCATTCGAAGACACTGAATCCGTTGAATTTAAAGCATACTATGCAGTCGAGAGGAATTTAGCTGGTGTTTCAGTACAATTTGTTGACTTGGATGATAAGAATAATTTATGTGGTGATGGTGAAAATCCATTATTAAATTCAATTTCGGTCGGTTTTTCAAAGGTGTGTATACTTAGTCTCACACCAAAGATAATTGAATTACTGTTTGTGCTCTTTTTTAGGCGGAGACTATAACAACTATTAGCACACCAACAACAATTACAGCGAGTAGTACGGCCAATCAATTTGAAGAATGTCCAACGAGTGGATGTTCTGAAACACAGAATGGATATTTCTCAAATTCTGATTCAACTAAATTTTATTATTGCGAGTACTTAGGGTAATATATAAAATTATATGGTTTAATAAATTTTGACCATGTTAATGTTATTCTTAGCTCAGGACAATGTGAGGCCCAAGAAATTATATGCCCTCTTGGTATGATCTTTGATTTAATAGAAAACAGATGTGTAAAAAACTCAAGTATTATAAATCCTACGCAATCGACTGGATTCATTAGTTCAACAATATCAACTACTTCTGTAGCAACAATACCAATAATAACCTCTACATTATTTACCACCACAACTTCTTCGTCCGTAGTTTCGACATCAGTATCTTCATCTTACTCAACGATCCCTTATACTACTACGATTCAACCGACAGTAATACCTATAACTGATTTATGTCCAACTGAAAATTGTACTGAAGCCAATTTAGGATATTTTCCTCATCCTGATCCAACGAAATTCTATTTTTGTGGATATTCAGGGTAGTTATTATAACTTAATAATTAATTTCATGTCATCAGAATGTCTTTTATTTTGCAGTCAACAATATCAAAATTGTGTTTATATGACATTTGGTTGTGCCAATAATAAGATTTTTGATCCAGCTACCAAGAAGTGTGTGTCAAAGTAGAAGTAATTCGAAGTTAATACATATTTAATTAATATAAACTTGTTACTCTTCTCAAATCAATTCCAATCTTGATTATTAATAATTAAAATGTAAATGAATATAGTAAAATTGTTGTTGCATATAAGTTAGTGTTATTTTATAATCAATGTGAATAATATTCATGTAGGTCTGGGTATAAAGAAAATTTATCATAAATCTAATCTTCATATTATTATTTTGGAAATGTATGTAATGAAATCTATGTGTTTGCTACAAAATATTTTTGAAAACATTTGGGTTTTAACTGCTGACAATTAAGATAACAATTTGTTACAAAGGTATTTAATTACCCCAGTAATGAATGGGATTGTAAAGTCACAAATTTCACCAAATATAGTTGACATGGTCACATTGAATCATATAAAAGGTAGTTGCAGTCGAATTATCACTCGATTTTTTAGCAAATGTGGAAGAAATTAGAACTCTGTTCATTATGAATTTCTTATTTAAAATTGTATTATTTATTGGTTGTTTAGGATCAGCTATAGCTCAAACAAGTAATTATGATTAGTTAAAAGTACTCACTGTGATTTTAATTAAAACAATTTTACAGAGCGAGTGGTGTGTTTTTATGATAACCAAGCACTTTCCCGCACTGGCAATGGGATGTATTCAATTGGTGATATTGAACTCGAATATTGTACACATCTCGTATATGCCTCAGCTAGAATAAGCAAAACTGCTGCGATTTTACCTACTACGGATGCTGATATTAGTAAGACAAAGAATATTGATTTCAAAGTGTTAAAATATTTCGATAATGATGCGATTTAAGGTGGTTTTCAACAGATTGTCAATGTAAAGCAATCATATCCAAACTTAAAAGTATTGATTTCAATTGGTGGACCATATCAAGATCTTTCTGTATATCAAGAGATAACTAACTTGGGGCCCTTAAGGATTGATTTCGTTACGAATGTGACTCGATTTATAAATCAGTATGGGTTTGATGGAGTTAATATTGATTGGCAATATCCACTTACTTTGGAATCTGGTGATATGTTTATTGTTAATCTTTTAGTACGATTATTACGTGAAGAATGGGGACCATCAAATAAAATGATAACGACATCATTTGGGAAAGCGTCGATGTATTTCAGTGGTGATTATGATATGACCGGGCTATTTAAGTGAGCGCAAAATAATACAATATATATTACACGGAATATAATATCAATGAATATCTATTTTTGTAGTGCTGCTGATTTTGTGAATCTATTAGGGTATAATATGAACGACGAATCTGACGGAGTAACCGGACATCATTCAGCATTAGGACCGAAAAGTACAATTCCAGAATTGCAACTTAGAACAATTGTATGTTGAATCTATATCATAATATTTCTATGAATAATACTATAATATTCTTGTTAGGAAAATGTAGTGGATAAGCTGTTAATGACAAGAGGTGTTGTGGCTTCAAAATTAGTTTTAGGCGTCCCATTCTTTGGTAGAACATTGAAACTATTGGATGCAAGTAATAATGGCATTGGCGCTATTGTAACAGATATTGGAATCTCTGGTCCATATACTCTTCAACGTGGTTACATCAGCTACTATGAGATTTGTGAAGAGTTTGCTAAAAATGGTTGGCAACAAGTGTTAAATCCATTAGTAAGATCACCTTATGCGTACAAGAATTTGGATTGGATCTCGTATGAGAATGTTGAGTCAGTCGCAGCTAAAGGATCGTTTGTAATTGAAAAAGGTTTGGGTGGAGTAATGATATATTCAGTTGATTTAGATGATAAAAACAACATTTGCGGAGAAGGAACAAATCCATTGTTAAAAAGTATATCGAATACAGTAAACGTAAGCGATTATGTTTTGATTGATCTAAGTTGAAAAGATAGACCTTTTTGGTCTCAGTGCCAGGAGTCTTTGAAGCTCCACCCGTATCCCTATTCTATTCTAAGTTGAAAAGATAATATTAATAACAAATTGTTTTTGTAGGGAATTGTTGAGTGTCCACCAATTGTTGATCCACCACCAGCAATTTTATACCCTGAATGCCCATGGGATACTTGTACAATTTCTAACGATGGCTACTTTGTTGATATTGATCCTACTAAATATCATCTATGCATTTATAAGGGGTTTGCAATATTTACTAAATGCATTTTTAATTAATTGATTAATTAATGCAATTGTAGTTGTGGCCACTGTGTTGTAGAATCGTTACATTGTGAAAACGGTTTTAAATTCGACATAGCGAAGAAATCATGTGTACTGATAGACATAATTGATCCATCACAAATTTATTGTCCTGAAACAAACTGTGAAGTTAAAGATCGAGTTAGATATGTTCATTCTGATCCAACGAAATATTACTATTGTGCAGCAAATGGGTAATTAAAATATTTTCGGTGTCAATTTAAATGAAATCTAATATTAATATTTCTAATAGATCAAACAGTTGTATTTTACGTGTTTACACATGTGATACAGGACTTGTATATAATGATACAGAGAAATTTTGCGTTCGGCCTTAACAATGTCTAATTGAAATTTTATTAAAAATCACTTTTTGTCTGCATATTTCTGTACGTAAATAAATACTGAATGAAATTTAAAATTCTTTTATTCAAAAACGTTGTGTTTTTAGTCTGAGGCGTGTTACCGACATCTTGACCTTTATATAACTTATTTGATAAAGAAATATGTACATGATGATTATGGTGAGATCATATCTACGAGATAATATGTATACCCTAACAATTAACTAATTATGGCTGTATAAATGTTTGTGATACCTCAATTTGGTTACAGTTTTATTAGATAAAATTTTGTGATGTTATCATTACTTGCAATATATTCATATCGGATTATTTATTAATATACCAGATACGGTTAATATAATATTAATTTAATGATAATTATTATATAATTTCTGTTTACTTATTCCTATAATATGAGATCTAATTAAAATGAAAAGAATTTGGTGCGTGTTAAACAAAATTTTGTAGTTTAAATTGAATGGGCCAATATTAATTATAATTGCAGTAAAGTGTAATTGATATCACACTTTCATTTTTATATTAAAAGGTTAATGTTTTGATATATTATTTTATGGAATCATTTAATTAAACAAATTAATTTTCAATGTATAAATAGCAAAATCGTGAGATATTATGTTTAATGAGTTGTGAGTTTTTCTGTTGAATAGAAAGATGGAATTTTTGGTGACATTATTTGTATTAATTGCTGGCGTTACTGAGATTCTTACACAGAATGGTGATTTATTAATAGTGTTTTTTTGTTTTAATAATGAATGAAAATTAATATTATTGTTGAATATATCCTATATATACATAGGTCGAATCGTGTGTGTGTACCGTAATGATGCAAAAACACGTAATTATGGATTGGGGAAATTTGATTTAGCGAATTTTAATCTGGGACTATGCACTCATTTAATTTATAACTCAATTCAATTCAATTCAATGGGTCTTCTGAGTGTAAATGATGAAATCTTATTAAATGGCAAGCAGTCGTGCTATTTATTTCAAATCATTTAACTAATAACTAATAAAAATTTTTAGAAGACATCTTGAAATTCCAAACTTTGAAAGATAAAGGATATACAACTAAATTGATGTTTAATCTGGGTGGAGATAAACAAGATCCTACAATATTCCGAACAATTGCTGCCAATACACAATTACGAACCGTATTTTTGAATCAACTATTGGACATTTTACAACGGTATTTGCCATTTGAAGGATTCAATTTGGATTGGCAATATCCAGAGGACGTTGATGATAAAGTAATTTCGTTTAATTTTAATCACTATAAGTTTTTTATGTGTGCCAAATTTGTAGAACAATTTGAATTCTCTATTGGAAGCAATTAGAAATAAATTTCCCAGTGGTATATTGTCAATATCAGTAAGGGCACCATCCACATATTTCAATATTGCGTACGATCCGCGTAAGATTGACGAGTAAGCTCTTTAAAGATTGCATCGTATAAATAATTGATCAATTAATAAAAAATCACTTCTGTTCCAGTTATGTAGACTTTATTAACGTCATGGCATATAATTTCCATACACCAGATCAACCAGTAATTGGACATCATTCTGCTTACTATCCCAGTATCTATGATGACACAATTGACAAAAGAAAGCTTAGTACGGTAAGCTCATAGTTGACAATATCTAGTTAATTTCAAATGGTTAATTATGATAATTCATAATTTAGGTGAACGCAATGAAAAGCTGGGCCACTACAAGTGATAAGAAAAGCATATTGGTACTTGGTATATCATCATTAGCTCGTACATATACATTAAGTGACCCAAATAGACGTTCAATCGGTAGCCCTGCAAATGGACCAGGTTCACCTGGCACTTACACTCAACGTGCTGGGTATTTAGCTTACTACGAAGTATGTGAAAAATTACGTACATATAAATGGACGTCATTCAAAGATCCCTATGCAGACTCAATGTTTGCATATGGTGAGAATCAATGGGTTGGTTATGATGATTTGGAATCATTCGTTAAAAAAACTGAGTTTGCTATTAGTGAAGGACTCGGTGGTGTTATGGTAGATTCCATTGATTGTTTGGATATTAATAATGCATGCTATACAAATGATGCAATCTTGCCAGCGATAGCTGTAATTGCACGAGGTGTAAGTAGTTGATTATTGGAATCATAGCAGTATTGATAAACATAATATATTACCATTGATAGCCTGAAGGAACTGCACCTCCACCCACACAAAGTCCCGAAGAATTAGCATGTGTGAATCTATGTAATTCATCTGTTGTTGGTTATTATCCCTCAAAAGTTGGATACTATTATCATTGCGCTAAGATTACACCGTAAGTTAACTTAACGGAATCTAGTTCGACATCGATATTGTTGTTTAATTTTTATAATTCTTTTTAGCTCTTACTGTACATGGAGTGAAGAAATGTGTCAAGGTGAATTGAATGAGCCAAGGGACATTTGCTTAGGCAATATTAACTAGTGAATGAGTCACATAAACGTACATTACCTACTCTAATGAAACTTATTTATGTACATATATTTTTGTATAAAACTCATGATTAACACAAAGCTGCTGTATCACGAGATATTATTTTATGATTTGATAAATAAAATACAGGAAATTATAAATTAATAATTTAATTAAACGTTCCCCTTAATGTTGTAATACGTAGATTAGAAGAAAAGAAACATCAAATAAAATTTGATGAACCAAAATTATCGTCTAGTAATGTTTGTTATAAAAAAAAAATCAACGTCCTGTTATTGAAGTGGTTCATAACAAGTGAAAGTAGATTTCATTGTTAAATTTTATGGAAAATTTATGCACCTCATAATTTCCGTTTAGATAAAATCAGTAAATTTATTATTTAGGTCTGTTATCAAATAATTTGATATAAATTAATTTAGAAGAGAAATTTATCTTCTTTATGTTTTTGTATTTTAATTATCATCATCCTCTATAAAGCAGTTATACTTAAATATTATGTTATGACTTGAACAAATATCATATTTTGTCTACAAAACAGTTAACCAGAAAAGACTATAAAATCATTGTCACAATTACGTTATAAACATTATTTGCGAAAAATACATTGAGTGAACTAGTCAACAAGATTTTAATTATTTTTGTTCATTGAGTTAGTGGAAAACTTTAAATTAAGAATTGTGAAACGAAAAGAAAATCAATTACCGATTTCATTGCATTTTTAAATGAAAAGGACTTTTATGTTAGTGATTTAAAATGAAATTTATTGTCTCTATTATAATATTATCAATTGGATTAGCTGGTATCCATGCTGCAACAGGTAAACTAATAATATAGGAATTGGTAAAAACTAGAGTTCAACAATAAAATAATTTCATCTGTAGATAAAGTGGTCTGTTACTTTGGCAGTTGGTCAGTGTATCGTTCCGGAAATGGATATTTTAGTATAAATGATCTTGATCCAACATTATGTACGCACGTAATTTATACATTCCTAGGAGCATCCAGTTCAGGTCAAATCGTATACCTTGACACTGGATTGCAACCTGGTGATTTTTCAAAGTTAACAGCTTTAAAATCGCGTAACTCAAATTTAAAAGTAATGGTAGCAATGGGCGGATGGAATCAAGGTTCCACACAGTATTCAACAATTGCAGCTTCTTCTTCATTACGTACAACATTGGCTAATAATGTATTGAATCTATTGAATCAATATAATTTAGATGGTTTTGATTTAGACTGGGAATATCCATCATTACGTGGTGGTTCATCAGCTGATAAGGCTAATTTTGTTCTTTTATTGCAAGAACTTAAATCAAAATTAAGTCCATATAATAAATTACTCTCAATTGCTGTTGCTGCTGTATATGATTCTTACACGAATTCTTATGATGCCAGAAGCATTAGCCAGTTAGTGTTTACTTTGTGACTTTATCATTAAATTGTATTTAAATTAATATAATTTATTTTAATTGCAGACATGTAGATTTTATTAATGTAATGGCTTATGATTTCCATATGGCATATGATTCAGTTGTTGGACATCATTCACCACTGTATGCTAGTGCTGCAGATACCACAACGTCTAATAGGAAACTGAATGCTGTAATTAAAATTTTATCTTTTGGTAAACAGACGTGATTGTTTTAATGATTTGTTTGATTTTTAGGATAGCGCAATTACGGCATGGATAAATGGTGGAGCAACAGCATCAAAATTAATTTTAGGTGTACCATTATATGGACGTGCGTATTTGTTACAGTCTTCATCGAATAATAAAATCGGATCATATGCAGCTGGTCCTATGAGTGGTGGATCGTATACCGGAGAAGCTGGTTTCCTTGGATATTTGGAGGTATGAATCAATTGATTTAGCTATAAAATGGCGAATAATTAATTGAGCTATGAATTTCCAATAGATTTGTGAAAAATTAAGAAGTGGTGGATGGACAACAGTTACTGATGCGAATACACGTACACCATATTCGTATAAAGGTAATGACTGGGTCGGATATGATAATGCAGCATCAATGATAGTGAAAGCCAACTATGCTGTGAACAAAGGTTTAGGCGGTATTATGGTATGGTCAATAGATACAGATGATAAAAGCAACGTATGCGGTGGTGGTAAATATCCACTTATGAATGCCATAAATTCAGTGATAAAATCGGTAATATAAATGATAAGACAAAATTGTAATCGGAAACCGTAATGCTTCTATTTGGACAATTTCATCTTAGGGAAGCGGTAGTGGCACAACAACAACAACAACAACAAAAGCTCCAACAGTTACAACATCGAAGACGACTACTCAAACTCCGAGTACTGGAACGTCAACATGTCCGTTATATTGTACTTCAAGTCAATTGGGCTACTTTACTGAACCAAATGATCCAACTAGATTCTACTATTGCGGATCTTTGGGGTATAATTTATAAATTCTAATAATAGTGAACGAATTAGTAATTTTCACATCTTTTTTTAATTTTAGTAATGGCCAGTGCAGGAAATATGAATTCTCTTGTCCATCTGGAACAAAATTCAATACTAGCACAATGCAATGTGGTTATTGATTGCATTAAATAATTCTTAATTAATGTTAAAATGAATTTTATTTTTTCCTATGTATAGAATAAAGTGATTGTATATTTGTTCATTATGATTTAATGTTATTGTTTCTTCAATTGGTTATGAGTAATTAATATTAATAATTCATATGTAAAACATAAAAAATAATTGTTATCGAATTATGTATAATTCTTATGAATTTGATAATAGTTGGTATAAAAGCAACGGATATTTTTAACAATCCATTAGTTAGTGTTTTGTTGATATACATTCTGCAAGTGGATTAAATTTTAGAAAAATGAAATTAGTAATCTGTAGTTTAGTGGTATTTACCATTTCACTAATATTATCAGTGGAAAGTAAGGGAATGAAGAGTATTTGTTATTATGAGAGTTGGGCAGTGTATCGTCCTGGAAATGGCCGTTTTGGAATCGATAAAATCAATGCAAAAAAATGTAGCCATTTAATTTATACATTCCTTGGAGCTACTCGTCAGGGAGGTGTTAAACTATTGGATCCCAATATCCAACCAAAAGATTTCCCAAAATTAATGGAATTGAAGAAACAAAATCCAAGGCTGAAGGTAATGATAGCAATGGGTGGTTGGAATGAAGGATCTACAGTTTATTCGGCAATTGCTGGTTCTCCAGCATTACGTAGCCAATTTGCGAATAATGTTAATAACTTCTTGAATCAACATCATTTTGATGGTTTTGATTTGGATTGGGAATATCCAGCAAGACGTGGTGGATCACCAGCTGATAAACAGAATTTAGTTTTACTTCTTAAGGAACTGAAATCAAAAATGGGACATAAAAAACTTTCAATTGCTGTTGGTGGTTCATATGATTTCTTTAGAGATGCATATGACGGGCATGGTATTAATCAGTGAGTCAACGTTATAAGATTGACATTCTTGTGTTAATTTATTTAAATTGTAGATATGTTGATTTTGTAAATGTAATGACGTACGATTTTCATACATCTTATGAACCAAAAGTTGCACATCATTCACCGTTATATGCAAGTGCTGCAGATATTACACCTCAAGCAAAGAAAATGAACATTGTAAAATGAATTGGTTAAATTTAATTTCAGTGAATATTAATGTTAATATGTTTGATAATAGGATGCAGCGATGAAATCATGGATGAACAGCGGAGTGAATCCCAAAAAACTTATGATGGGAGTTGGTTTCTATGCTCATACATATACACTTCAGAATGAGCAACATCATGC
This sequence comes from Coboldia fuscipes, assembly GCA_001014335.1. Taxonomy (NCBI): domain Eukaryota; kingdom Metazoa; phylum Arthropoda; class Insecta; order Diptera; family Scatopsidae; genus Coboldia; species Coboldia fuscipes. Next base: position 74,233 of record JXOR01000874.1, on the reverse strand, counting down.
AATTGGTTCACCTGCTGTTGGACCTGGAATGGCTGGACCATATACTAGACAAGCTGGAATTCTTAGCTTGAAAGAGGTGAACCATAGTTAATGAAAATTCTAAATGATTTATAAAAAGTTTTATATTACTTTAAGATCAATGAAAAATTAGCTGAAGGAAATTGGCAAACAGTAATGGATTCACATACCCAAACACCATATTCTCATAAGGGTAAACAATGGATTGGATACGATAATAAACAGTCTATCCACAAAAAGTTGCGCTATATCATAAATAAAGGTCTAGGCGGTGTAATGGTCTGGGCAGTTGATATGGATGACAAAATCTTAAATTTTATGGATGAAGTGAATGAGAATGAAAATGAAAATTACGATGAGAGTATTGAGATTGAGGACAATAATATTGATAATAATTATTTAATGAATAGAAATGTATTATTCATGCATTAATTGTTCATTCTATAAACAATAAAAGTATAATTATTATTTTTTTCAATACCAAATCCTAATGAAAATTGCAATTTTCTTTCAATTCACAAGTTTGACGCGAACATAATAATAATATGTACAACGATACCGAGATATGATAATGAAGATGAGTGAATAGCAGTTAATAACGTGCATAGGTATCAATCTTATTTAATATCCAAACTCTATCCAGATTGATTAACTTTAGCTTAATGTAAAGAATTCTTATCATGTTATTCCAATAATTAGGAATTTTACATTTCCATGATATTCGCTCATTGTTCTCTTACTTGTTTTTGGTATATCACTACTCAGAATATATACGGTTCGACAAAGTAAAATGTTTCTGAACCCTGATCTCTTACTGATAATTATTTAGTCGTAGTAAAAACAAAAAAATTGTAAGAAGTTTATACAGTTTTTTTGCGAAAGATACCATTAAATTCCTTATGTTAAGGTCTGTAAATCTCTAGAAGACTATTTTCAAATCGGAGGATGTCCTCGGGGTGAAAATGGAAATTTTCTTTTTGTGAGGTCATATAAAATATATGAAGACACAAAATTTCAAACGCGTTTTTCTAAATACTGCGTTAGACATATACTCTTTTTTGTTTTTACTTCGACGATTTATTTTTATCAAAAGACATTTCGCGATAAAAATGAAATCGATTAAAAGCTGACTATATTGCGAAACTGAATTTAGTTACTGATCAGCATCAGTCCTTGTGCGTTTAAATTCAGTCAAAAATAGCAGACATAATTATTATTGTACTCCATTCTGTGAGAGTTGTATATTGTATTCGCCTCAAAAATTGATTTTTGTAGATTGTTTTAGGACAGTATAAGCCTGGAAATCGTTAGAAAATGGGTAAATTGAGTATATTGTATGATGTATGGTGTTTTGTGTACAATAGTTTACCGTGTAAGATGAAAGTGCGATGGAAATACTGATTCATCTTATATTGATATGGAATAGTTTTTATCGGTCATTGGCGTGTGTGTGATGACGTTCGATCATCCGATGTATCCGACTAAGTCGTGTTTTTTGTATATGAAATTACAATGCACCTACAACGTTATTAATATTAGAAACTAAATTTCAAACTAAACCAATTAATAAATTGTTGAATCCCCGCGACTATTCTAAACCCAATAAAATTGAGTAACATACGCTATTTTATAGATGGTATATAAAAACATATACCTTTTTCATTGTCCTTTCAATAATTTAAGACGAGTAATTTCGGCTTAAAACATCGAAATCCAGTTAGAACTCGCCTTACGGAGTTATTAAGAAATAGAATTATGAGAATAATATAACAATTATGAACATTTTAATTTCACAAAATTTTAAACTCGATTTCCGACATATTGCCGTTTTAAAGTTGTACGGCAGTTTTCGTTCGATTTGACGTGTAAATAAGCTATAAAGTGTTTAGACATAACAATATTAAAAAATAATAGCTTCGATAATTAGTGAAACATTTCCAGAGTTCGATTCAAGAGTAGGATGAAACTTTAGTTTCGTTTCTGAGATTTAGTATTTTTTTTAATGTCGAATAAATAGATAATAATAATATTATAAGAAAGGATGGTGTAATATACTATTATAAGATTAATATAAAACTAATATTTCACTATTTATTTACAGGTGCTGTGATTTATTATTATGCTAGTTGGGCAACTTATCGAAGTTATAATGGAAAATGTCGAATTGAAGACCTTGACCTAGCTCCTGCTACCCATTTAATATATGCATTCGTTGGTTTAAACCATGATGACACAATTAAATATACTGATCAACATTTGCAACCAAGTGATTTCCATAAACTTTTTGATTTGAAAAAAAAGTATCCGAAACTCAAAATAATGGTTTCAATGGGTGGGGCAAGCGAAGGTTCTAGTAAATTTTCAGAAATGGCGAAATATGAAAATAAAAGAAAAAATTTTGTCAAAAATGTGCTCAAAATGTTGCAGGATTTTAACTTAGATGGTTTTGATTTAGATTGGGAGTTCCCGTCTGAAAATGATCGTAATAATTTGAATTTATTATTAAGTGAATTAAGTTCCAAATTACATTTTCATGGTAAATTATTGTCAATTGCTGTAGCCGGTTCATATAAATTTCATTCTGAACGTTATGATGCACCTGAAATTTGCAAGTAATTAGTATTTTAAATATTTTGTTTTAATAGAAAGTTTATTATATAATTTAATGTTGATATATTTTATGTAGATATGTGGATTTCATAAATCTTATGACATATGATTTTTATTCCCCTTCCGAACCTTATACGAGACATCATTCAGCATTATATAAAAGTAAATATGATAAATCAGTTGATTATAATGTAGTGAGTATAAATCTAAACAAAAAGAATTATTAAATGATATTTTAAATTATTTTTATAATTTATAATTCAAGAGTAGTGCAGTAGAATCCTGGATTACTGCTAAAGCATCACCACGAAAATTAATTCTCGGTATACCACTTTATGGTCGAACATTTTCATTAAAGTCATCACAATATACAGATATTGGATCTCCAGCATATTTTCCAGGACCTAGTGGCCCATACACAAAAGAACCAGGAGTGCTGAGCAATTTAGAGGTATTTTAAGTTACAGTGTTACATAAATAGTTTGTGATACTAAAATGTTAAGTTAATATAAGTAACACTTTATTAATTACATTCATCCAAATCCATAGATACGAGAAAAAATTTCTAGTGGTGGATGGACTACTAAATATGATTCTAACACTAAAACACCATATTCATACAAAGGCACCGAATGGATTGGATACGAAAATAGGAATTCGATTTCGGAAAAATTTGCGTTTGCTAATGAGAAACAGTTAGGAGGTTGCATGTTCTGGACAATTGATTTCGACAATCAATATCGGCATAATTAAGTAACGATTAATGTATTCGAAGAATGGCGCAAAAGGGATTAGTTCAGATCGAGAATCTGTTTTAATTCTAATTTGTGAGTTTTAATTAATCTATATTCAGTAATTAAATTAGTAAGCAAGATTACACATGTCACTTTCGGATAATATAGACAGTGGAATAATGAACTTATATCATTGCTGTTAATTGTAAAATAAATTTTGGAAATTGAATAATGTGTCTAAATTTTAAATTCGCCATTTCTTTCTTTTACAGCATTTGATTAAATTACGAGATATAAATAAATATATGCAATATTTGATTAAATAACTTCAAAGTACAATATTAAATATTACACATATGTATGTACAATTAACCGCAAATTCCAATTTTTTTTTCAATTCACAAGTATGACGTGAACATCATATTATTATTATAACGATACTGAATTATAATCATGAAATAATCAGATGGCGTCTTAGTGAGAAACCAACCTACGTCGTTAAATGATATTGGTAGGAATCCATTATCTCATACTTATTGATATGACGTTATTTACAATATGTACAATACACGTAAAATACTATATATAATTAATAATTACTCTTTCTATGAACTGCGGATTGGAAATTAAAATTCAAAATCAATTTGGAAAAAATTAAAATTTGCTATGAAGAAAGGATTAGGAGGTTACATGATCTGGACATTTGATTTTGACTAAGACTGATAATGGTAAGCTGATAAGCTGATAAATAAATACATCCAATATTTGCTAAAAATATAATGTATACATAATTAACCATATAAAAACATGTATCGTTATCGCCTTATATTCAAATAAAGTCTATGATTATTATGTTTATTATAAATTGTAAGAATTTTAATTACTTTTGTTTTATAATAATTTTCAACAAACGAGTAATAGTATATTATGTATTGTTATTTATTAATTAATTATCAGTAAATTATATCACCATTTTCTGAATAAGTAATTAAAACAGATAATAACAGCCTTCGGTTTATGTGCTTTTCTTAAGAATATGATAATAGTTGGTATAAAGGTAATGAATATTTCATATTAAATCAGTAGTATGTTTAGTTTACATAGGTGTACACTCTATAATTTATTTTAATTAACATTTAATGAAATGAAATTAATAATTTGCTGTTTGGTGTCTACCATTTCGTTAATATCATTAGTTGAAAGTAAGGGAATTAAGAGTATATGTTATTATGCGAGTTGGTCAGTGTATCGAACTGGAAAGGGACATTTTGAAATCGATAAAATAAATGGAAAGAAATGTACCCACTTAATTTATTCATTTATTGGAGCTACTCCTCAAGGTGGTATCAAACTGAAGGATCCAAAAATTCAACCAAAAGATTTTCTAAAATTAACGGAATTGAAGAAACGAAATCCACAATTGAAGGTAATGGTTGCAATGGGCGGTTGGACTGAAGGATCTAAAGGGTATTCAGCTATTGTTGGTACACCAGCAATACGTAGTCAGTTGGCAAATAATATTAATAATTTCTTAAATCAATATCATCTTGATGGTTTTGATTTGGATTGGGAATATCCAGCTAAACGTGGTGGATCACCAGCTGATAAACAAAATTTTGTGTTATTTCTTAAAGAACTGAAATCGAAAATGGGACATAAAGAGCTCTCAATTGCTGTTGGAAATGTGCATGATTTCTTTAGGGATGCATATGACGGACATGGTATTAATCAGTGAGTGAACACTAGTGCATTAATATTCTTGTCTCTTTATACTGTTTAATCTGTTTAAACTGTAGATACGTTGATTTTGTGAATGTAATGACTTACGATTTTCATTCATCATATAAGAGAAATGCTGGTCACCACTCACCTCTATATGCAAGTGCTGCAGATGTAACACCTACTGCGAAGAAATTAAATACTGTAATTCAATTAATTTTAAATTTATTTTAATAACACTGTGAACTTATTTTGAAATGATTTTTAACAGGATTATTCCATTAAATCGTGGATTGAAAGTGGAGTGAATCCCAAAAAAATTATGATGGGAATTGGTTTCTATGCGCATACGTATACACTTCAGAATGAGCAACATCATGGAATTGGTGCACCGACTGTTGGACCTGGAATACCTGGACCATATACAAGGGAGCGTGGAATTCTAAGTTTAGTAGAGGTAACTAGTTGATTCAAAATGTTATTAAATTGAACATGTAAAATTGCATTCATTGTTTTAAGATAAATGAGAAATTAGCCGAGGGAAATTGGCAAACAGTAATGGATCCACATACCAAAACTCCTTATTCTCACAAGGGTAACCAATGGATTGGATACGATAATAAGCAGTCAGTCATTACGAAGTTGCATTACATTCTAAATAAAGGATTAGGAGGATTAATGGTTTGGTCAGTCGATATGGATGATAAAATATTAAATATTGTGAGTGATTTTATGGATGAATTGATTGATAATGACAATGAAAATGAAATTGACGAAGAAAGTGTTGAAATTGATGGTAATAATGGGTTGTTTGTGGCTTGATTCTATTTCATAACAGAACTTTCAAATATTCCTTATTATTATAGTACTATTCTCCTAAGCAATTAAAATTGCAAATCTATTACATTCAATTTAAATGAAATCCAACGTGTATTTTATATTCATCATTTAAAATTTGTTTGCATGAAATAGAATTAAATCCAAAATGTGTAGTGTTATGGAATTATGATTCATTTATAAGTAAATTTGATAATATTGATTAGTAAAACATAAACACTAAATAGGTGTTTGATATAAAAATTCTTTTTTTAAGTAAAATTTCTGAGAAATGATAAAATTATTATGCGGTCAAATATTTAAGGAATACTGTGAATCACTAATATAAATGGGATACATACGTGGCCGGTGCATAAATATCAAGTTCTCCCATGGCATAAAAAATGTTAAAATAATTATATCAGTTGTATTAAATAGCACTGAAATGAAGTTGAAAATATTATATTTAGCGGTCTTAACTCTTGTGCCAACATTCATTGCAGGTAATTAGTGTTTCATTACAATTGCAAATCATGTGTAAGCATTATTAATGGTCTGCTTGTAAATTAATTAGAAAAGCGAGTATGTTATTACCAAAGTAGAGCTGTGAATCGAGCTGGTAATGGAAGTTTTGGAATTGATAAGATTGACCGAAGAGCACGCATTCATTTACTATATGTATTTATTGCAGCAACATCGGAAACTGAAATTTAATTTTTGGTACCAGAAATCCAACCAAGTGATTTTTCAAAATTAAAGGCATTAAGATTCAAATCTCCAAATTTAAAAATAATGATTTCGATGGGCGGTTGGAATACTGGTTCAACGGTTTACTCAACGATAGCTGCATCGTCAGAAGTTCGATCACAGTTTGCAAACAATGTAAATAATTTGCTAAATCAATTTTATTTTGATGGGTTCGACTTGGACTGGGAATATTGTTGTTGAAATAATTGAAATGTGAAATGGGTCACAAATTGCTATCAATTGCAGTTGGTGGATTATCGAATATATCGCTGATATGGTTGAAAAACCCAAATCAGATATTGAAATTTAATAATGTCGTTCGTCATTAACTGATAAGTTTATGGCTGACACTTGGAAGATCGTTGTTGGTAATTAAGTGTAATATTATTATTATTAAGAAGATATACTTATAGAATTGGTTTATTGCTTACTTTTATATCATAAATTTTTCCCTAAATTTTATTGATTTCGAAATTTGTATCATATTTTATTTCAGTCTGTTGATGACATATGATCAGATAATTATAGTACATAGTACATATACATGATAAGAACTGTGTCGGTACTTTTTCTATAAATATCATAAATATTTTGTATCTTTTCGATCATTAATTATAACGCTAAAATTAGTTTAATCGCAGAAAATGAGTTAGTACACTTAGTACATTTGAATTACATTCATAAGATCATATTGATGTTGACTCACGTAACATATAAGTAAGGACTTAGAATAATTTTGTTGTTCAAATTATGTTTTTTTTGAACAACAAAAATTTTTTTGAATATTTTTTATATATTTTTTATATATATATTTTTTATATATTTTTGCTCACCTACCGGGTGGTTGGACACCTGCAATGAATCGGTTACCAAATACTGTGAAATTATATAAAGGAGATACATGGCTCAAGAATATCACATAAATATGAGAAGACTCTTAGTGTTAAAAAAGGGCTTATGAAAAATATAGATCTAGATCGATACAACATATATTCAATTGATAATAATAACGATTTTTAAGGTTTTTAAAATTATTTATTAATATTAACGTCACTTATATGTATATATGTAGACTTGTCTCTAGAAAAATACATTAAAACACAAGTTAACCAGAAGTTCCCGGTGTTGGTTCAGAACTTTCTGATTGCTTTTCAGTTTGTTGAAGAATAGCTGGAATATTAAGTGTCTAACAAAATAAAATAATACGGAATTAATATTATGTGCCTATTACATAATTTGATTCTATTACCTTTCCTGGACATAATGCTTCAAATTGATGTTTCAGACTTTCCAGCTCAAACATACATGTTGAAAGCGCTGTACGTAATTCAAATAGAAGCACCATATCCGATCGTAGTTCATTAAATGCTGTGCATATTTCTTCGGTAGGTGGTGGCGTAGGATCTTATATTGTATGGAAAATAAATCAGATATTGTCATTTTACTTTAATCGACCAAAGATACATACCAACTTTAAACTCTTGTAATATTTGTTCCAGTGCTTTAGCCTTCTTCTGACCAACATTTGTGGGCAATTTCATCTTTTGCGAACGCAAAGACACACCACTTCCTCGCAAATCAATAAATTTAATTCCAGCTGTTTCAACCGCCTACAATATAATGACAGAGAGTTAACATATTTAGAATTCAGGAAATCAAAATTAAGCAGTAAACCTACGCTAACAACTGAATCCACTTTAGAAGTTCTCGTTTGATTTTGAATCTTCTTTTTATTAAGTTTCTTATCAGTTTTCTTATTAACTGAAGTGTTCTGAGATGATTCGCCTTGTTGATCTGCTTGCGATATTAATTTTTGTAAATCCTGTGTTTTTCTTTCCCGTTCCTTTTTTCTCGCTTCAATCTTTTTCATTTCATTTTGGAGCATTTGTTCTTCTTCAATTTGTTTTTGTGTACGATCAAATAGTTTGCGAAGTTGTTCCTTACGCTTTCGTTCATGTTCAGCATCAAATACGTACACTTTTTTCTCATTGGTTCCTTTTAACTGCAAACAAATATTGTTGATACATTTATTCATACCTAGGAGACTTTACTCCAATGATATTACCTTATTCAAAATAGCCACTACTTCGTAGTACCTTTCCTTCAAATCTTCCACATTTTTATTACCGAATTCCCCACGATCCCAACGGTCAGCCATTGCAATAAAACGCAAATCAAATCTGGAATAGATAGCAAAAATACATTCACTCAAAACTTTATCTAGAAACACTAATCCATTAAGTTACCTCTTTGCCAGTTCAAATAAATGATCAGTCTGAGCCTTGGACCATTTATTTGGGTTTGTTTTCAAATGCATATTATATTCGTTTAATGTATATGTTGGTATGTTAAGTTGCTTATTAAATTGAGCAAATGGATATTCTTTTGGTTGATCACTAATTCGTTTCCAGTGATGGAAAACAGCTCCGTCTGTACGTGCTGGATTTGTAAATGGTGCCCATTCCCATTTTCGCACTTTCTTCATCCCCAGTCGAGCTTTGGTTTGTTTGTACCCAATCGCTAAATAAAAAGCAATATAAATATTACTAAAAATTCAATATATGTAGATAATAACAAGTGTGTTTCATACCGGTATCTGTTGGCAATAGCGGTGGCACATCCTTATTATCGTTATAAAGAAGCGCAAACAGCTCTCTGTGCATTCCTTCGGGTTTCCTCGTTGTCTTGGATCTATAATTGAAATGAAAATAATTAAATTGTTTCTCATTTTGATAACAGTTTGTAACCCATACTTTTCATAGCTGTATTTCTTTTTTGAAGTAGCCAGGAATGATTCTTTGGTCAATTCGGGACTTGGTGCTCTCTCAAGATCCAAAATATCTCGGACATCGGTAGACATTTTTTAATAGACTGGAAGCTATTTCAGCTCACTATAAGGATGAAATGAATAACAGAATTAACAGAATTACTCCAATACTTCTGAATTTAAATCTCTTCAGCGGGTATGCTTGCGTCGACCAATTGACTTAAATTACAAGTCAACAATTCAACTGTACAGAGAATCTAACGCAGATATGTTATTTACCGTTATTTATTAGATCCAAGAATAATTTTTTGACTACGTAATTTAATTAAAACACAATTTTTCGATTTAATTCAATTACTTGTTGTTTTGGTAGAATTTGTTTACCACAACATAACCCCACTTTTCTGTGAATGCACTCCACTACAAATCATTTGTATTAAATACTACTGCCACAGTACAACAAATACACTGTACAAATGTACCGTTTGTGTGGACTTTTGCCGCCAATGTGTAAATTTATTTTTTCTTTTTTTATTGACTAGATTAAAAATTACATTGTATGAGTTACGCTCCTATGAGACTTACAATATAATAAATTAGATGACAAATTGTGAAATTAAGGGAAACATAATAGCAAATCAAATTATGCAATTAAAGGAAATTAAAGGAAACACAATAACAAATCAAACCCTATCGCTCGGTGTGTAAATTAAATCATTTGAATCCATAGCATAACTGACTGCTAAAACTGTTCTTAAAATGTAATAATCAGTCGTTATTATATTCACAATCATTTGAAAATGACATTATTAAATGAGACCAACAATCACTTGGACATGTTTGTAATTCGCTTAATAAATGAACGTATACGTGGAATAGATTCTAAACCTGTCTGACTCATGATACAAATTTTTATACTATGTGTCTGACCTATACGTTTGCCACTGGATAGTAGTGCCAGACAGCTAATTATTCTGGACTAAGTGTAATGATGCGAAGTGTGGACCAAGTAATATACCACATATGTAAGTGTGTAGCATACATTAATTTTTTTAATATTCAATTTAATTTTAAAAATATCACGGACACTTATCACCTTTCTGTATAATTCAAAATTATTACTATAAGCTCTCTCTGGACTCCCACCACATTCTAAGCGAGCTTTAAGGATCCACAGCTTTCACAATTTTGGATGCTGTACGTTGTTTCATTCATAATTCCAATCAGTTCAGTTTCGGTTCTCATCTAGATAACAAGCAAATTGTATCAGCTAACTGAGTTTTACAAGTGCCGACCATAAGGCAGTTGATGTATTACAAGCGAGACCGTTTAAAAGTGCTTGTTCAAGTGAATGTGTAAATAAGAAAGTGTGAATTCGTGGTTGGAATCTAATTGGATGCTTTATGTTAAGGATTACACTATTTACATCTGATTTCAGTTAAAATGAATGTTAATAAAAACTGTCATCCGTATTGATTATGAATCGCAGGTAAATTGTTTTAACGCTTCAAGTGATATAAAAGAGGATAAACTCAAAATAAATTATTTTGAGTAATGTGATTTTAAAATATAAATAATCTTATTTAGCTTTATAATTTAAATTGATGCCGAATACGATTAAATAAATTAAATGATAATATGGGATTTTCAAATGTAAATACGAGTGTCCTTTTTTTTCATTTGATTAAAATATTAATTAAACACATGGGTACAATTAGTAATGACAGACTATGTTGAATTATAGTCACTATTTATATATTATGTGTAATATAAATTGAATCGTGTACATTGTATTTATGGTAATTGAATTGAATGATTTTCAATAATTTGCATTACTAATGGATCAACTAGATGGTGCACAACGTGTAACGGATGAATCTAAATTACATTTTGTACATAAATTATGTTTTGTTGATTTGAATTTGAATCATTTATACCTATGGCTTTTATTCATCATCACTGTATGCAAAGAGAATATAGTGTTCATTTTCTCAATGTTATTTTAAAGGATAATCGTATCCATTCAGTTAAAGGTATCAAGTGAAAGGTATTTTTATTATAATTCAGCACTATAGTGAGCATCTTGTGAATCCTTTTCATCAAAACGTTATAGAAATTTAAATAGTTATTTCGTATTATATTGAATTGAAAAAAAAAAAACACTTTTTTTTTACATTACCTCGAACGAATAGGAAAGCGCTAAAAACTGAATCAAAAAGAAAATGAATGAAGTGAGCAAGAAAGAGTTTTATAGTACAAATTGTCGTTGAAAGCATATGATTATATATGCGAATGCATTCATAGAAAGTTATTTCAATTCCTTTACAATCTTATATTTCAAGATGGTTAATCATATGATAAATAATGTGGATCACTTATTCAATTTCGCAATAGGAAAGGTGTAATATGTAAAGTTTAAGTCCTACAGATAAAAATTATGGGCCAAATTTTAATTAACAAAATTGGCGGATAAAGTGGAAAAGATTCATATAATTAATTGTATCACATTAAATTAGTTAATTGTTTCATAGTAAAATTATAAAATATGTTCTGATTATTCAGAAATATGATATCAATGAGTGATGGCAAATATAATCAACCCTGAATTCAGGCTCTAATGAATTTGAATTGAATATTCATTGGGATAGAAAATTTCCTTCAAATATAACGAAACGTACATATCAGAAACCAAAAGAAATAAACAAAAAGATTGGTCTTCTATGGTGTTCAATTAGGAATTTAATTTTAATTTCTTTAAAGGTAATCCCTAATATACATTCCAATGGGTGGTGATGAGAATGTTTAAATTCATGGATCTTTTATAGGTACAGTGAAGTAAGAATAGAGAGAGAGAAAAAAAATACAAAACGTTTGAAGAATATTTCTTTTCTACGAGATCAAGATTACAATATAATTAAGCTCTAGGTCGTGTTCAGAGAGACCTCTCCATCGTCTAAATAGCGGAATGTAAGTCAAGAATCTGAAATGTTTTATCGTAATCAAATGAATTATGTTTTGTGTCCTTTACCTCGATTTACATAAATCAGGTTAATGTTATGTACGCGATTATGAACTTCTCACACCGTGCCTTAATCTGTACATTGTTTATATTCGGTGTTTTGTTATAAAGATTTATAATTCTCTCTGTTTTCCGTATACTTAAACGGCCGTCTGCGTACTCCTATGGACCAAAATGCAAATAATAATATACATACACATATACTTACATCCATCTATTTTCGCGGCATATTTCTTGCATTTTAAATGCCCACAAGGAATAATGTAACACAGTCGGGAATATAACGAAAAATAAAAATACAGAAAATGAAATAAAAATATATCACATGACTACGTGTCTCGTTTCATTGCATATCGATTCAGTCACTAGAGTGTATACCCGTGACAATTATAATGACAAAAAATAATAATAAAACATGTTAAATAACATTCTATCTTGTTGTATTACCGTGAGATGACAACGAAGATTCATGGATTTTTATTAACGTAGAAAACGCAAATTTTATTACTTACAATCATATAACATTTACTTGAAATTATGACAATCTCTCAGAAATCGAATAATATCGTAAAAGGGAAAAAGAGAAAAATGAAAATCTTATCAGATCCAGTTACATTTTAAAAATTATTTATAATATGAAATCGGTATACATTTGATAAATGCTTTCATGGTATAAGAAATATTTAATTTATCTCAAATTACAAAAGTTTTTTTTTTTTGCTTTTATTTTGGGTATGAGAATATTGTCATTAAGAAGATCTATAAATACGAAAAGGAAAGTTAAGAAAATTCAATTAGTTTCTCATTCTAGTTGTTAATAAATTTCATAAATAAACAGATTTTATAAACGAGCACATTTATGTAAATTTCTTATTAAACGAAAATGATTTTAATGTTATTTTCCACTTTTTTTTTGTTCAATTAAGAGATTTTTAAGTTCTCTTGAAGATACAATTTAGTTATTTTTTTCTGTCTAGCTGAATGCAATGTTTATTAAATTTTCTTTTCGTTTATTTGATCTCACTTGTTACAACGTGGATGCTGAATGCTGTTAAATCCTAATGAAAATCATTTTAGAGTATTCTGTGTGCTTTTGTTTTTAGTTAAAAATGTGTGATGAGCAATAAATTTTAGCTAGATGATAAAATTCATAATTAATTACTATAGAAATACCATACTTAACGAGTTTAGTAAATATGAAGATGTTTAACACATGCAATGATAATCATATACGGTTTTCTAATTAAGTAAAACCAGAAAATGCTTGGGGAAATTTTCCGGTCTTTGTGTTTGAACGTTAAAAATGTTTTTTTTTTTTTTTATTAAATACACTCAACGATCTAATTATTCACTTGTACATTTTATATCATCGTATACAGATTTGGTGTCATCATCGTTACATTCATGGATTTTAATTTATATCCCCAAAATGTTAAATGTAAACTCAGCTGAGTAAAATTTCATATAAATAAATATCTCACTTTACGTTTAATTGCAATAAAGTGCAATTGAATTTAAATTATATGAATATTTTCTTGTTTATTTACACATCTTTACCAGATCAAATGTTAATGCAAAAAAAAAAACCAACCGGCCTGTGGCAAAAGAAAAGTTTTTTACTTTACACAAAACCACTTAAATCCTGAAAATTAAGGAATAAAATAAAAAGTATGAGAGAAAAATACGTTAACTTTAATAGATTTGCAATTTAAAAGTCTTTGCATCATTTTACACTTTGGTTAAATATAAATTTATGGTTTATTTTCACCGTAGCAGTCAGAAATCAGAGGGATAACAACTTTCTGAATAAATAATACGGTAAAATCACCTTAGACTTTGGTTTACCACTCTCAATGAACGAATCCTAAATGGCCACTCATACCATTCATAAAATTCTGAATGAGGAGTTTATCAACTTCTCACCACACAAATAAACCGTCTCAGTACTCATGGTTTTTACCTTTCTCTGTGTATCGAACATCCCTTAGTTAACTCTCTCTCTCTTAACATAAAATTACAGCTAAAATCTGATGGAATTAGATTATAATTTCAATTGCTCACAAAAATTTAAAAGAGTGTAGATGTACTTTTCTAAAAAAATAATAAAAACGGGAAACAAATGGTTGTTTTAAGAATTCATTTTACGGTTTTTTTATATTTAAATATTTAAAATTTGGATTTTAATAACCATCCGATTTGTGTACTACGTTCATTACTGAATAGAAATAAGAACGTACTCAACATTTTTTTAAAATAGATTCAATTTACAATGTGTTACAATGTTTTAGCCGTTTTTCTTGAAAATACTTTATTTTAGAATAAAAATGTACATTCCATTCATCGTATAAAAACTGCCAGTCTTATTTGCTATTTAACAAAATTTCTTAACACATTTTTCAATTTTCTTAATTTTTAGATTGTCTGCCCTGGAAATGACATGACTGCTACATTACATGCTGTAAAATGAAATCCATGGATACTTATAACAGAAAACATCTTATAAACCATTAAATCATTATTACATGGTTGAAGGTGTATGTCAAATGAAGATCTTCTAAACTTAGTGTTTAATGTGTTCGTTAAATGTATAGCAGCTATTTGGAGTAAAAAATAAAATACATAAAATAAAACTAATAGAAGCAGTTCAACATTCCAACATTATGATATTGCTTGTATGGGATAGTCGTCAATCTCTAGTTAAAGTTTTATACCACCCATAGAGCCAAAAGGGATAAGGTATATCAAATAAGAAAGAAAAAATAACAACAAAATAAATTCTGTGTTAAAGTAGAATAAAATAATCGGTTAGTTAACGATGTATGGATTCAGAAAGTTTTCTAAAACTCCATCAAGTGGTATTGCATTGATATTGATTGTATTGGTTTTATTGGTAGCGGTCAAGTGTTTAGAAACGAATGAAACGAAATTTACAAATTTTAATATTAAAAAATCGGTTGTGAACACAGAAAGCAATAATCATACGTTACACAAGGTGACAGACAATAATGATTCACCATATGAATCTAAATTGTTACCATACAGTAATGAAACCACCAATTGGAAATGGTTAAATTTGGGTGCAATTGTGGGTGATGGATTTTATTTGAAATCGCAAAGCAATAATCGAATTCTTAGTGATACTAGAAACGTATTGGTACATGCAACATGGCAGAAAAAAACACAACTTGAAGATCCAATCAATAAAAATGAATCAATCGACATTGAATTAATATCGAATCGTAATAGTTCTGATACGTTTGGACCGAAATATTACACAACGGATTCAAATGTGATTGGTATTAAATCATCAATAAATCGTTTATTAACACCCGACAGTTTATATGAGTCCATTAAATCGACCGATATGATTATACTGAAATCCAATAATTCAGTTAATTGTAATGAATCAATATCGCATATTAAACATGTGATTAAATTCCTTCCAAATCAATCAGATTCATTTACAATTAGTTCATTCAATTTGAATGAATCCATTGATAATATACCAAACAATTTATTAACGGATTCAAATGAATTTAATGCAATTAGTAAATTGAATAAATTGCATAAAATTTTAAATGGACATAAAATGAAACGTAATGAGAATGAAATTCGTCGTGGTACAACAACATTTTTACCACCATCACCATTTGCTGTACTATCAACGGTTAAACATAATCGTAATTTTGCAACAACAGCATTAAATAAGTTTCAATTACCAGTGACAAAACAAAATCATCGTTCAAATAAATTGAAAAATTTAAAAAAATTTACGGTTTCAACGTCTTGGGTAGACAACAAAGGTGATTGGAAAAAATCAAATGGAATTATTTCACTATTGGGATTATTTGAATTGAGTACTCGTTGGGGTGTACGGCCACAAGGACATTCAGAACTAGCTGCTGCTCAATTGGCTGTACAGCATATCAATAGAAATAATATTTTAGATGGCTATCAATTGGAACTTTTGACAAATGATACAATGGTGAGTAATAATGTTATTATTTATTTTCATACCCGTCTAGGGGTTTAACAGTTATTTTTTTATGTATTTGTTAATAAATTATGAACCGATCATTTGACCAATTCCACATGAATTGATCATTTTAAATTATTCTAACAACTGTCTGTAATTAAAATTGATTTTAAAATTATAATGGTTCATCAATCGACCACAAAACGGTTTATAACTTCCAGCCATTATTAGAACTCTCTATTCCTGTATGGAACATATTCTATTAAACACACAATTCTCATAATATTTACATACAATTTTTGATCAGTTTAGCATAGTATCTAATGATTTTATAGAAACACCCTTAACGAATGGTATAAAATTATTTCAATCCAAAATGAATTGAATAACAACAAAGAAAGTTTTGCAAAGGGTTTAAAAGGCATCATATACCTGATGAATGAATTCCATTTAAATTTTCACTTTTTCTACTGTACCGAAACAACCGTTCACAATTGACTTTTGGATAATTTTCCACCTGACACTTTAAATGTTTAACAAACAAACGAGAAGCAATCTGGTTCAAGATGTTCTACATTTTTAAACCGAAAAAAAAAATAAATAAATGATTTTCCATTTGTGTTTCGATCTATTCTTAGAGAATTCAAATGAAATTCGTATTAAACAATTTTTTTTTCCTTTTTTTTTGTGTGTATTAAAATCCCTTCGGGGGTGGTCGATGAATTTATTCTAACCCATGAAAATAAAGGTGAGAACTTTGAGACTGATTTTTCTAATGCGATGAATTCTTTTATTATTCTGGTTCAGGGCGATCAATAACGAAGAAATGACTGAATTTGACCGGCCAATATTCATGAATATTAGCTACCCCCAACTGATGCGTTTCACTCCCATTCAATTGATATTTTATTCATTTGATTTCATCAATTGAATATTTCAAAAAAAATAAAGATTTTTTTTTTATTTTCACTTGAAAGCCATTCGAAACATTTCTAACAAAAGGAAAAACATCGTTTTCTATTTTATGTTCCACTTCAAATCAATATTATACCATAAATCTTTACTTTTCCTTTAAGAGAAATAAAAGAAAATGATATGCTCTATGCTATAGACTGAAACGGTATACATTAAATTAAAAAGTAAACTCTCATAATCTTTTAACTATTAATATCATATTATTATCAGTTGGAAGTTGTATGCTATTAAAATGAAAGAAAATAAAGAAACATTATGGGAATATAAGCAAATAACATACACTGAGTAAATGAAAATAGCATTCAATTTTATGATCTCTCAACATCATTTAAGATCACTCAATCATTCATATCATCCTTATCTTAGATTCACCCACCCATTGAAATCAATTGTTTAGAAGCATTTCCTTGCATATTAAAATGATGAAGAAACATACCAAGTTTCTCTTCCAATTTCTATATGTAATGCAAATGGATATATAACAGATACCTCGAAGCAATATGAACGAAAGTATTTTGTATTTTGCGATGAACCATAACTAGTGGGTGACTGGCATAGCATTCATAACACGTGCATATTATGGTACTGAGATAGCCCTTAAACGTCTTCTAAATTATCCATTAAATCTACAAAATGTTTGGTTTCCAATTCTATTCAGCCTCAACGTTCTATCGTTCTTTTACTCTCACTAAATGTTGTTAAAATTTTCACAGACACAGTTTTTCATATTCAATTTTTTGTTGTTGTTTAACACGAACGAACATTATGCAATAGAATAATATCGCATAAAAAGAAACAGTGTTTTTCCTTTTTACCATTACAGTATTTTTCATATTTACTGAACATTACAATTGCTTGAATGTGATCAAAGCCGTTTTATTTATGCAAAGAAGGCTTCCACATTTATATTTCTATGGACCAATTTCATGTTTTTCTTTCTTCTTTTGCACTCGTATTCTCAATTCTTTGTTACCAATTGCATGAATATCAAACATTTCGATGATGGTGATTGAATCAATTTTCAAAATCACTTTGTATTTTTTTGTTGTTGTTGCTCTGTGATGGTGCCATATAAAAGAGTAATACGACAAAAAAAAATAAAAAGGAAATTCATCGATGTTCACTTGTTCAATTTCTCATTCAATTGTATTGTGTTTTATTGTAAAGACACCTTCAAACTGCCTGCATAAAAATAAAAGTTCACACAGATGAAATAATGTGGCCCCCAGGATCTATGTATTTGATGTGAAAATGTGAACAGAGTTATTGTTAAATAATAACAAACGAATCTATGAGGTGTCTCGATTTCCTTTTCATTATTATTATTATTATTATGCACCAAAGTCATATTGTACTGTATATGGTACAGAGGAAGATAGAAAATATCTTTCATGTTTCTTGCGGTAAGACTGATAAAATAACAAAAGATGAAATAAAAAGTATGCCAATAAGGTTTCATATTTGATTTTTCTCGTTCGGTACTTGACGTAAAATCTTATAATTTTTATACAACAGACAATGAAGTGAAGAGAAATGAACTACCACAAATGTATTATGAACTGATAGAGACCATCGTGATGGTATTAAACCACTACATCCTGTGAAAATTGCTTTCCGATTTAATATTTTATAATGTATCAGTTGGTGATGGAGTACACTAAATTTCTTAAATTTCTTATATGAATTTATCATTTTGGTTCAAAGCTCTAATAATATCACAGTGACAAAAAGTTTTCAGTTGTGGGTGATGGAGAACATTGAACAACTGCTATGCAATGTTTATTATAAATATTGTATTGAATTTAATGTCTTTTTGGATTCCATACAAATCAGAATTTCATCGAAATTATTTTTCTTCCTTTAATATTTTAAAAGGAACACTGTCTTACTGTATACACATAGTGAATGGAACTTTAAATGGCTGCATATAAATAAATAAATTTATTGATACACTTTTTGTTTTCAATTCTCCCTTTTATATTGTTAGAAATTGAAAATATGTTCCATCTACTTACTGTTATTACTACTCAATGTATATTGTCTGACTGTATACATATTTTTATCTGTATTTGCTTTAAAATTCAGTTAGAATCGGATTAAAACTAAACTCAGATAATAAATTTCTTTTCTGATTGAATCGTATATTATAATAGAATGTTGATACAGATTGGTTTATCTTAACATTGAATGACATTCACCCTTATATAAAACTATTATTTAGTTGAATATGAATTCAACATCATGTACACTAGAGTTCAGGGTTTGAGTTAAAATGGATTATAAAAGCATTACAATCATTCAGGTTTAACTCGACACTGTAATCTGTGTCAAAACCGATTGTTTCAATTACCAAACGACCTCTACTTACCAAGTAGTTTACCATTAGCTGAGTGTACAAATTGATATTGTTTCTTATGTGTATATTCATCGTCTGTAATGAGACACTCATCACCATTAAAGTGACGCTATATGACATGAAACATAATACATGAATTCATTGGGAAAATGATGCGCCACATGAGAGAGACTTGTTGTAATTACAATAATGCTAATATTATGCATCTTAGTGTATGCTTCACTCTATTGGATCTATTAAAATAATGCATGTTGTCTTCTATTTTTGATTCTAAATATTCTGTAAACACTACTAATTAGTTATGAATAAAAATAAAAATCAATTTCCTGTTTACCATAAGGAATAATAAGAAATTTACAAGAAGAATAAGAAATTTTCTGGTCCATTTTCTATTGAAATTAAATTTCATTGAGTAACAGAGATTATTCTGGTTTTTACTTATCCCGTATTTTTGTAGATGTTAATGCATTCTAATTGCCAATTAAGTTAAAGTGGAGCTTTAGAAAAAAAAATTAAATAAAGAGGAACTGAAGTTCCGTTAAGAATGTCTTTAGAATTCTCTTATAAATCTAAAGAGTTTGTAAACGTAAAATTTTATTTGATTTTATGATATTAACTGAACGAAACTGTGTATCTTTCGTCTTGGACATAAGGGCACCGCTTCAACATTAAATGAATAACAAAAAAAAATGGGCAATAGATAGCATTTGATTACAACAAAATCATTTTTAAGAATCAGTTATAGTGGTACGGTATGCATTTCACAGTCCATTGTGAATGAGGAGTATTTGGTCGTCAACAGTCTCATGTATATAACTGAAGCGTGTAATTTCTTGCTGAAACCACAAAACATAATTGCAAATTATGCATAAATTGAATGGAAAACCCAAAAATGTAGTATGAGAGAATACAAAGGAATTATTTCTTTTCTTTCCCATTCAAATATTTGTTGTTTCGAAATGCTTTTAGTAAAATTATCCTCTAGCAGACAATTTAATCATTTCATCAATTCAATAAAATTTAATTACATGTTTGGGTGAGATGTAATTGCACGAGTTACAATTAATAAATATTTTTTACTTTCTTTTCACTGTATTCAATTCTATTCTCTACATTTTGATGTGTTATGCGCCCATTGGATAAATGAAAAGAATTTTTTTTTTCTGTTGAATATTTCCACTGTATCTATAACAGTGTAATTACATAAATGACTTGTATAATAATTGTTTTTTATGTTCATGATCATTCCATAAATGATTTAAATTGTGGAGTGAATTTTACCTACTGGAATTGGCATAACAATAACCCAATTTTATTAAAATATTCAATTTTTATTATGCTGTATGAATAGTAATGAAATATCTGTTAGTTACATGTAAATAATAAATAAAAAGTAAATATGGGCAATGACTATAATCGACACATTAAAAGGTTTGCATGATTTAATTAACAACCGAATAAAAAGCTTTAAATTTTCCAAATAAGCAACAAGAAATACCAACATCTTTAACAAATTGTCGAAAAATGGAAAGGAAAAAATGTAGAATAACCAAACGGCACACAATGTAATTAACCACTCACATGCTTTAAATAATTAATAAATAATTGTTATGTTGCCAAGTGTTGGCTCCACAACATATTTTATAATTACATTATTTATTAGTTTCACATATTTGTCTTGAATTAAATTCAGTGAATTTTAAACATCAATATTTTAAACTTAAAAATGTTCAGGTTATTTTTTTTCATTCAATGTTGTAGTATATCTCAAAATGTATGAATTAAATTTTCCCCTGTCGTTTTCATGTCAGTTAAAATATCCATTTAAACACATCCCATGAGATTGTCTCATATTTTATCATTCCGTTATATAAATTATAAGATAACTGATGTTGATCATTCTTATTAATTAGTATAAATTATAGTTGCATCAATAAATAATTAACACATGTTCCGTTACATCATAACACTGTAGACAGAATGAGCGTGGAAATAGTATCCCTTAAAATCTTCATTAATACTGAGAAATTTATACAAATAGATAAAATTTATGTATCATCATCACATTTTGTTATTCAACGATGTGAAAATATATTCTTTCTAATGCTCTGAATAATTTCTCTTTTGTCTTTCGTTTTTTTTTTTCTTGTTTTTGTGCGAACGGTTGGATGCCCCAATCAAATTCATGTTCTCGTTTAACACATATGTTCTTTTGTGCGGGGGGTTTGTCATTAAATGGAAAAACAAAAAAAAAATTTCAACTCCCCATTCTAAAAACTGTTGACGAATAGTGTGATCCGGGTGTTGGAGTTGATCGTTTCTTTCATGCTGTCTACACAAGATTATCAACCCGTATGGTGATGTTACTCGGTTCTGCATGCTCAGAGGTTACCGAAAGTTTGGCCAAAGTTGTACCATATTGGAACATTGTTCAGGTATTTAAAATTACATTTGATATTATAATACATATCCACTGTCACCAAGTACCTTTCCTTTTTTGTTCATTTTGGATTTTTTTCTTTGGTTTGTTACGGAAACCCAACTCACTTGTTCGCACCGATTGGTACACAGTGTCGGAGGAGAACAAGGAAACCAAATAACCAGAAATTCTGTTCATAAGATAATGGATTTAAACATGTCCATAGTGAAAAACTAAAATATCTCTATTTCCGCTTTTGGATAACATAATTTTATAAATTTCCAAAATATGAATATGATATAAAGTTTTTCATATATTGATAATGTTTGAAATAAATCCACATATTTATACGATGAAGAACATCGGTTAGATTAGAGAAATATGATACCAAATATTTTACTGGGTACACCCAATAAAAATAAAAGAACCGAGACCAAAGAAAATCTAAAGTAAAAGATTTTCCTAATTCACTAGTGATGATGCTGGTTAGTGAAATATTAACGAATCATTTTCTTCACGTACCAACGATTCTGATTCGAATTGGAAATTATTTTGCATTCGTTACCAGCTGTGTGCATTCGATTTAATTTGAATGCTGGTGTTTTCTTCTTTTCCTACAAAATCCTTTTTCAACCCAAAGAAACAGATTCATCTCGGTGCCAAAAAGAACCTTAACTGAATAAACATCGTTTGAAAACAAAATGGAACAGAATTGTATCTGTTCAACATAAATGTGTTTTTAAAGTCATTTAATATTATTTCGTTTTTTTTTTTCTCGTAGGTGTCATTTGGTTCAACATCACCAGCACTAAGTGATCGTCGTGAGTTTCCACTCTTTTATCGTACTGTGCAACCGGTAAATTATTTATTCAATATCACTTCAACCGAATAACACAAATATACAAACAGAATAAAAACAAAATGAAAATCAATTTGTTTATACTTTTATTCAAAATACTTAACATATTTCAATGTACAAGAGTACAAAGATTTCTTTACCAGAAATGTATGAAAAATAATAATTTTCATTGAATATGATTTTGGTTTTTCGTTTACTTCATGTGTTTAGGACTCTTCACATAATCCAGCACGTATTGCATTCATTCAAAAATTTGGTTGGGATACAGTAACAACATTTTCACAAAATGAAGAAATCCATTCATTGGCCGTGAATGACCTGGTTACTGAACTGGAAAGCTCAAATATATCATGTGCAGCGACAATCACTTTTGCTGAAACAGATTTTAAAGAGCAACTTAAAGTTTTGCGAGTAAGTTTCTTATGTTTCTCTTTTTATAATTCTATTCTTTACTGTGTGATTTTCCTTTCATCGGAAAATAGGAAAACATAGAATATTAAGTAGTCGACACACGAGTCGACATGGAGCATAGTAAAAAGAAAATAAAAATTAAGAGTTTCTCTATTAGCAGTATTTCCATTTAGTATAGAAATGGAATAGAAATGTATGCTATGTAACAATGATTGTTTATTTCATGTTTATGTTTTACTCATTTACATGAAATACAATATGTACACGGACTAATTTACAAATTCATTTTAATATATTCAACCATTTTATTTCACTACCATTTTCATAATGCTTCATATGGTACAATCAACCTGGATCCAACGGGTTTAATTCTAAATCATTTACACCAATTTGACATAAACTGGACCCGGTAAAAACAGCAACTTGACATCCGTATTATAATCGGTAGTTTCTCTGAAGAACTGGCACCAAGAATATTCTGTGAGGTAAGCGAAATTAAGACATCACTCATACCAAATATCCTTTAAATCACATTGTATTTGGGGGTGGTTTTTTTTTTGTTTGGCACATTTTATTTAATTTCCTTTCACGGGTGGTTACAAAACAGTAGAAGGAAGAAAAATATAATTCTCGTTGGTCTCTGACTTCATATACATAGTACGAGTTGGTGTTTGAATGTCATCTAATTTATATTTGAAACGGCACGACTTCACGGTTGAAGACAAACACTTAACGTTATTGTGTTTTCTTTTTTGGTCCACTTGAAATTACATTCATCTTATAAATATTGCTGTAAGCTATTTACTCCGAATGCCGCAGTTTGGTACTGTGTGTACACCTGTATAAAACGACCGGTTTTATCCTTTTCCCACCACAGGGATAGGAGTATGAACCAACGAGAAAGTAAAATAATAGAAAACGTTATGTGTGTGTTTGGGTGTGTGTATGGTTTCGCCTGTTTTGTTTAACCGGAGAACCGTATTCATTCATAAGTGCCTCTAAGTACATTTAGTAATAAGTTTTGATTCTCAACCACTTTTGAATTAAACTCATACCCCAAAATTCATTTCACATAGGCACATAAGCTTGGTATGATTGGTGCTGACTACGTTTGGATTCTGCATGAGATACCGCAACCAGTTTGGTGGATTCAGTCAACAAGTGAATGTAATCATGAGGTGTTAGAAGTGGCAGCCGAAAGGATATTTTATGTAAGCAGCCATAACAGTATTGTGGGTAATTCAATCAGTTACAGTGGATTGGTAAGTCACAACTGAGAGTAAAATGAATATTTTGTAATTAATATTTTCATTATTGCAATGAATTCATATTTATTAAAACCAAAACCCAAGTCATTCAAATGTTCATAGTTAAGTTTCCTTTTTCTTTCAAATTTCGTTTCATGGTATGAACCCATCAATGTTAATGTAATTTATATTACAACGTAAATATTGGATCGTTTCGTCTTAATGGTATGGCTAATTGTAATACCATGATGATGTTTCATGTGCTTTTCTAATTTTTACCGTAAACTGACAATCGCGTGTACTATACACCTGGGAATATGAAATGTGATTCAAACTTGAAAAAAATAATAATAACTTGAACTTCTAACATTCGGCAAATTGGAACGATGGGGGGGATACGATGGATATTGGCATGGATAACGGAAATAATAAAGACAAATGAAATGTTTGCAAACGAATTGAGATCAGAGTTCGGTATCACCGCAATTTATTCACAATATGCACCACAAACATATGATGCTGTATGGGCAATAGCATTAGCATTACGAGCTTCTCAACATGGATATGAATTAAATGAATTTGATTATACACGATTGGATATGGCTATGGAATTTGTTGAACAATTTAGTCGTTTAAATTTTCTTGGTGTATCGGTATGCAATTTTTCAAGTTTTGTATTTGTTCAGTGGAACAAATTGTGACATAAAACCATATTCTCATTTAAATAATTCTTTTATAAATTCTTATTTCATGGTACGAATGCTGATTGAATGGAATGTACAGGGTCCAGTATCATTTAGTGGACCAGATCGTGTTGGCCTATCAATATTTTATCAAGTCCAGAATAGAGTACCACAACCGGTTGCACTTTATGATCCGCATGAAAAAATTTTAAATTTTGCGTGTCCAAAATGTATACCAGTAAATTGGTATAACAATGAAGTACCAATTGCTAAAAGGATTCTTAAATTACGTGTTGCCACAATAGCACCATCTGCTTTTTATACAATAACAACGATCGCCACCTTGGGCATTCTTATTTCAATTATCTTTTTGGCTTTCAATTTACACTTTCGTAAATTAAAGTGAGTAAAGATTAAGTTAAAAATGTGATGGTTATTTTCTTTTTTTCTTTTTTATTTTTAATGTTGTCATTGGATTTTCTGTTGGTTTAAAGAAAAACGAAAAACACCTCCCATGAATAAACAAACCACCGACAGACATGATGTGACATAGTAAAACTGAAAGAATTTCAAATATTTTTCGTTTACTAATTCAAACATTTTAATTTAACTGTAATTCTATTTTTATTACTGCTGCTATCTTCATCTTGTGGTTGGTGTTTTATTTTACCCTCCTGTTACGGTATTGGGGTGTCAATGGAAATTACACTTTGGACGGTTTTCTGTGCCTGATGGATATGCGGTTTTTGTGTGAAAAATAATAAAAAAACATAAAACATTATCATTATGCTGCCATTCCTTTACGGGTAATTCATTCGAATTGTGGGACATTGCATTTGTGGGTAACAAAAAACACACACAGAACCATCAAATTGTCAAGCCCAAAGCTGAGCAATATAACGGCCGTAGGATGTGTTCTAGTTTATTTAGCAGTAATCCTTTTGGGCCTAGATTATTCAACATTGCAATCTACAAATAATGCGTTCCCCATTGTCTGTACGGTGAGTATTAACATATTTTCATATTTCCATATGGTAAAATGGAACTGTTTTTTTTATATTCAGTTATGATTCTATTTTAAAATAATTTTTTTTTTAAAGTTTTATACTTTGATACATATCTGTTGTTATTGTGTATAACAAAATAGAAAGTGCCGAATGTCAGTTCCTATTATTGAGTTATATGATGGTAAGCCGATGGAACAATGGATGAACATTGTTAGAAAGCTCTTCGTTCAGTTTTTTATGTGTTCACTCTTTCCCCATGCAAAGAATATTCTAATTTTTTTTTTAAATAAAAAACAAAATATTCAGAGAACAAAAAAAGTGTGTGCTTCTATTTGAGAGTTTAATGTTCAAACAGTACTTTTTATATTTGGATTTTGGCAAATCATTTTTTGTTGTTGGTTGTATACCCCAAGAGACTGATTCAAAAGCCAAGTAAATATAGTTCAATTTTGATACATTCATGATTGCCTGTGGAACAGTGTTTCATTCGACTAACAACACAAAATAGCAGTGAAACTGCAGGACTGTAAAGATAATTGGAAAATGGAATTTGATGTGAAAATAGAGGCCGCTTGATGTCCAGGAAGACACACTCGTTTAAATGAAATTTTTCCTCTATGGCAGAGTACAGGCGGAGTAAATGATTCGCTCTGATTGAACACGAAAGACAATAGTAGACAGTTGAAGTGCGTTAAAGGAACCGAAAATTTTGAACCGCAATAAGTATATTAAAATCATTTAGAGTTTCATTATGTAATGAAAAGTAAACGATAGATGCGATGAGTGAACCCACACACAAAATAAAATCATTCTTTTAAGGAATTGTAAAAATCGTATAGAAAATGAACTAAATAACAGTCAAATGCTTTTTAGAGAGTGAGGAAGAGGATGAAAATTCTGTGAAACAATTTAGTCTGCAGTATTTTACATCTCATCTAAACTTCAGGAGATTCTGACGGATTTGCAATTGTTTCCATATTTTCCTTTTTAAAATATATGGAGTAAAATTCAACGAGAATAGATGGAAACATCCGCATAACAAAAATATAACAAAAAAAAAATAAGAGAAAACTGTAACTGAAATGAAAAATATTCACTTGTGTATTGTATAATAAAATTAATAATTCATAATTGAGTGTGAATTTACTGAAAAAAAAAAATTATCCAAAGCGAAAAAATAACAAACGAAGAAACTGGGATCAAAAGTTCCATAACAGTTACAACTTATAACATTTGTTGAATTGCATAGAATGTATTGTTGTACTCATGAAAATTGAAGGTTCCATAGTATCGCCTGATTCTCACTTATGATGTGAATGCGTATGTATATTTTGGGTTATGCTAATTTAATGAATCTCACATCAGGTCAATCTCTAACCCCGTATGATTTGAATTCTGTCCGTTTCACTGGGCACATATGAAATCCACTTCATTGTAATGTAAATTAAAGTGTTATGTTGTGGTAAATAAATAAATAAAATTTCATTTTTATTTAAATAATAAAATAGAAGAATTCCATTAAATTTTTGATTAGTTTCCGTACTTTCAATGCAAACCAAATCAACAATGTGATTTATATTTTCTTTTAAAATTTCTATTAAATGAAATCGATTGATTTTATCTAACAAATTTCAATTATTCTTATTTTAATGAAATAAAATGAACTTATTTCAGGTGCGTGTTTACCTGTTATCATCTGGTTTTTCGCTTGCATTTGGTTCAATGTTTGTGAAAACATATCGAGTTCATCGAATCGTAACACATAGTAAATATTCTGATTTATGATTTAGAACATATTTATAAATAATTTAGGAGAATGAAGAAAAATAAAACGATAAAATTGGATTTGAGTGGAAGTTTATAACTGAGTATTACGTTGTTACTTATTTTAGCAGTTCGAAATGTTGGCGGTATCCGAAATAAGATGTTACAGGATACGCAATTGATTGCACTTGTCTGTGGTTTACTATTAGTTGATGCACTGGTGGTCACAACATGGGTGGTAACCGATCCAATAGAACGACACCTAAGCAATTTAACATTGGAAATTAGTCCAACGGATCGAAGTGTTGTTTATCAACCGCAGGTACACAATCATTAAACTATAAATTAGAATTTCGTAATACCCCGGGCATACATAAATATTAAGTTATTGATATACATAAATTCAATAACATCTAAACTTATGTATATTTTTCAATAATAAACGTACAGAGATTACTAGTTGTATCATAAATTTCAATTGAATAGTTGCAACTATTTATTCGTATGAAATCAATTTATGATTAGATTTTATTATCAATTAGTGATGATTTAATGCACTCAATTTAATTGTTTATGTTCGTATGTTCACTTAATTGTTACTCTAATGAGGATTTATATTACAAATTGAAATTTAATTATTTTTCTTTTATTAATTATTTGAGTTCGATTATAATACATCGTATGATTTGGTTCATCAAACTTAGTCAACATTACAATGAGTCTATATGAACAACAGAATTTATAATTAAATAATTTCATATATAAAATTTTCTAGTTAGATTCACTTAAGCATAATTAAATTAATATCAATATATAAAATTTATTATTTATTTATGTACATAGGTTGAAGTGTGCCGATCACATTATACACAAACATGGTTATGCATCCTATATGCATATAAAGGATTATTATTGGTTGTTGGCGTTTACATGGCATGGGAGACCAGACATGTTAAAATACCAGCATTAAATGATTCTCAATATATTGGTGTATCCGTTTATAGTGTTGTCATCACGAGTGCAATTGTTGTGGTTTTGGCAAATTTAATTACAAATCATGTTACACTGGCATTTATAACGATAACAGCATTAATATTAACATCGACAACGTCAACATTGTGCCTACTGTTTGTACCAAAACTAATTGCGATTTGGGGACGTCGAGGTAATTGTTTTTGGCATTGTTTTTAAAATGAATTCATGTAAATCCTGTGTTTTACCAGTGTAAAATTTTTGTTTTTATTCGTGGCCAATGGGAAAAAAAATTCCAATGAAATATTAATTCAGAGTCACAATAGTTATCAGAACAATCATACTTTGATGGTAAAAATCAACTCGTCTATGACCTTATCCATAAATTTAAATTTCTTTTATCCGATACAGATTGATATTTAATACAACCAGTAAAAGGAAAATGAAAATAAAAATAAAAATGTAATTATTATTTAATTTATTTCATTGCAGGAAATGTGATTGATCCGATTACCCATAGTATGGGATTAAAAATAGAATGTAATACAAGACGTTTTGCAATGGATGATAGACGTGAAATCCAATATCGTGTTGAGGTACAAAATCGTGTTTATAAAAAGGAGATAGCTGCGTTGGATGCTGAAATTCAAAAATTAGAAAGACTTCTAAATTCAACAAATTCATCGTCATCATCATCCAACTGTTCTATACAATATCAACTAAAACCGGATTTACCATTTATCACCGAATTGTCAGAAATTGATAATGAAATTATGCAAAATTGTATACCAAATCCAGCATTACCATTTCTTTTACTATCTGTATTACCAGCAATACCAAGAGCTAGTTGGCCATCAGCCGATCAAATGCAATTTCCTTTACGACGCACAATGGCATTCAGTTCGCAGCCACATCTTGACCGCATAACATCAATGGATGGTCGGATACGTACGAACCAAATTCAATCTGGCAATGTAAACCATCAAATGGAATCCGGTAATGGAATGTTGAATAAATTAAAAGGTATAATGTGGTTTTCAACTGTATGCTTCTGCCTTTTTTTGTTGACTATTTCACCACCCATATTCTATGAAATTAACAAAAAAAAATAAAAATAAAAGTCAGAGAGAACAGAATTTTAATATGAACGTTGACTCTTTTATTATTATTTCATAATAATTTTGAACAATTCAAGAGTATCCTAAAATAATTTTATTATCTATGAAATTTATCTCTTCAGGTATGTTCACCAGTCATATAATAAACAAGAAATCAACAACAGTTACCACAAATATGAATTGTGGTTCAACCACAGGATCTGGAGGTAGTTTAGCGGCTGTACTTAAATCCCATTTACTTCAATCATTTAAATATTCAAATACATTACCAGCATCGTTTTCAAACGATACTGAATCAAATGATAATATCATTTGTTCGAGTGACGATATCATTAGAAAGAAATTTAGCGGACCAAAACGATGGAAATCCAATCAATTGCTTGATTCAAATGATACGATGACACACAGAACGATGAATAATCGACACTCATTTGCAGTCGCATGTGAATTGCATACCGAATCGAATGATTCTAAAGATGGAAGCGATGAATTTTTACCAAAGTATAAAAAACGAATTAAGGGATCACCACGTTTTCCGCATAAAATTGTTAATACGAAAAATGTAAACTTAATGAATGTCGACGAGAATAAAAATTAAATATCGTTAAGATATGTTTCAATTTAACTAAAGAGATTACCATTAGAACAGATGATTATTAAAGCGACATAATAAAAAGTAAATTAAATTTAGTACATATTTGCAATTTTAAAATCATAACTGATTTTATTTCCATGATATCACTACCATTTTCCTTAGTGCAATTGGAATTAAACAAATATGGAATGGTTATTATAATAAAGTTATTCACATGTGAGTCATAAATGATAATTAGAATGTATAATTGTAATAAACATATCAAGTAATGGTGTTTAATAAAACAGATAAACTTTAATGATTTATCGATTTTTGCGAAGTCAATCCCTACAAATAAGAGAATTTGAATCATAAATGAATTTAATTAGATGATTTTATTAATGGATAAAAATTTTATAAAATATTCGAAAACAATTTGATTGAAACATAAATGGAATATTGCTATAAAAATTTATTATTTCATTAAGAATTTTGTCGTATAACCATTGATAAGTATTAATATGAATATCAATCATTTTATTATCATTGTGAGTGAATAGTTAACATTACCAATGGTAATTTTTCAATAACATTGTAGTAAATAACTGACAAAATATGGAATCCTTAGAACCGTGTTTTTTCCCATTAAAGTTAACTATTAAAGCCACGTCCATTATATACATTTTTTTTTTGTTGATAATAGACATTTAGATCCCATTATAGTTATAATATGTAGGATATTAAAACCTTAACGATGGGGCCATATTATTTTAAATTACAATCATTTAGTGAATGTGTAGTCAGAATTAATAAATAGGAATAGTTAATTTAAATAAATTCTATATACTTTTATTCAATGAATGGGAATACATTTAATTAAATGCGCTAAACAAAATTGTAAATTATAAATCAAACCACTTTAAATTAATAATTATGTAAATCTTAATTAATTCTAATAGAATGCTATAAAATACGTGAAACTTATCAATTTCCTTAACATTATTATTTTCTGTAACAAACATCTTAATGTCAACGATAGTCAAAAATTTAAAGGAAACAAATACAAAAAAAAAAACTAGAAGAAGTCTCAGTTGAAGAATTCTTCATTTGATAGTCAATTTCTTAGTCCAATGAATTACATTATTATCTCATTCATATGTCATTTCATACAATTCCCCAGCAGAGACATTCTGTTTTCTTCCAATTAGAAAACTTATAAACTGCCAGTTGCACACCACATTAAATTGTAGCACCAATTTTAATGACAATAATCCTTAGTCGATTATTCACTGTTTACTAACTCAAACCATTGTCTCATTGCGTCACTTAAAACTGATGGCAATTGTTCAAGGTTTCGTACAATTACAAAATAGGGAAATGGGAACGTATCCATATATGATTTCATTGTAATTGTTTTATCAGCACCAAACGTTGGAATCCGGATGTCAAGTATTGAGTGCTATGAAAGTTGAAAGAAAATATAGTTTTTATTTTTGATGTAAGTCAACAACTGTTAGCAAACAACACTTCGAGTGAAGTAAATAAAATGAAAATTCTATAAAACTTACCTTATTCTCTGGATTATCAATGATTACATAAACGATAAATATTCTATTCAATCTTGCCAATTTTACAGAGTTCTTTACTTTCGTTTCACCCTCACTAAAGATGTTACGGCCATCACTGAGTATAATTAAAAGATTCTCAAATATTCCATTATCTGATCCCCGTACTCCGTCCTCTTCATTTGCCACCCGAATAAAATCTAACAGTTCAGCAATTTTACTGCTATTCTGATCAAAGTTTAGATTATTGACCAGCTTGGGACCATCTAATTGGTCTGAATAGTTTACTAAGATTTGCGGTTTCTCACCAAACGACACAATACTCAATTTACCACTCTCTAATAATGATAACGCTTGCGACACTAACGAGATTGTTTGTAATGTTAATGTCTTTGAATTATTATGATGCATTGACTTTGAATCATCAATTGCTATTGTTATCTTATAATCCCTTTGTGCCGGCTTGGTACGACGCAACCAAATCTTATCCTTTCGGAATTGTGAAGCAATATACGGAATAATCTAAAATGGTCATAACAATTTAAGAATTCGATTTCTAACTAAAACCATTATGTGTATAAAATTCAATTATTTATTACCTTTTTCATGTTAATGCGTCGACCAGTACGATAGTCGCCTTTCAATCTCGTGCATTTTGTCGGCTCTAAAATCAATCTTAACTGTTCACAAAGTTCTCTAGCATTTGTTGCCATTTTACTCGACAATAAATGCCAAGTATCTATATCAGAAGTATTTAATGTTCCCGCTTTCTGATGTTGTCGAATATTTTCGCCATACATTTTTTTCAATTTTAAAATATCCGCTGAAGTCGGTTCATCTGCTTTATTCATATCCTGAAGAATTTCAACTGAACAATGAGCTGAAGTATCTGTATTCCGGGGTACATCATGGGTATCTACTAAATCACCATCAATTTTTTGTTTCATGCGTTCAGTTTCATTATCTATTTCCGATGATTTTGGATCCGATTTTGATGGATCCTTTGACTTTTTCTCGAGATTTTCACTTTTTAATTGATCTGCTGATTTAAAATCGTCTAATTCATCCTTAACTTCGTCGACATCCATTAATTCATCCGTACCGTTAATATCCATATTCTCGTCATCTTCATCCATATCTTCATGATGAATTTTTTTCGATTGATCATCAGTAGCGGTGTCCAAGGTAACCTTATCTTTCTTCGAAGCCTCTTTAATATGTTGATATTCATCTGCTTCGTCAGCATCGCCATTATCGTTTTCATCGTCTTTTGGAGAAGTGTCATCAATTTTATCTATTGTCTTCAGATTCTTTTTCCGTTTGTCTTCAGAATCAGCTAACGTACGGTCTTCATTCGATGCACCAGGTTTTTTCATTTGTTTTTCATTTTCCTTTTGAGCAGAATCTTTTGGTTTCGAATTCTTGGCATCTGATACTCCCTCGTGTCCAGTATTTGATTCATCAAGCTCTGATTGACCAACACCTTCCTTTTCCTCAGATTGACTTTGAACATCCGTTGAGTTTTCCTGTTTGTTTTCCTTCTCATTTGGATTCACTTCTACTTGATCGGAAGAGCCTTTATGTTGTTGTTCTGGCATTGCTTGCAAATTATCTTGCTTGGATGTCTCATCTTTAGATTCGGCATGCTTCTCATTCAATTCTGTATCATTGGTTTCATCATTTTGTATTTCAGTATCAGGAGCATCACTGACAGAAGGTTGAGGTGCATCATCTTTAATTTCTTCTTCATTATCTCGATTTCCTGCATCTTGGTCAGTTCCGAATTCACCTTCATCTTCAGAATCCACATTCTCTTCAATTTCATTTGTCTCATCATTTTCTTGTTGATTGTCACCATTATTTTCTTCTGCATCATCGGGAATATCAGACTCATCGACGTCCATTTTATCTGTTTAAAATAATGTTATTCAATATTGATATTGGTAGCAATTCAATTAAAGTTCAAGGATACCTTTCATTTCATCAATGTCAAAAGGATTCTCATCCGATTGATTCTTGTCATTCTGTTCTTCATCGCCATCCAAATTACAATTATCTCCTAATGAAAGATAAGTAAATTTTGAATCAGTGAACATTGAACAATTTGTTTTTGAAATCCTATAATTAGCTCACCAATTTCCATATTGTCAGGTTCCGGTGGTTCCTCCAATTCGTTATGGTATGGATTGACTTGATCCTCATCTATTTCTGGGTCATCCATTTTATCAATATCGTATTTTTGTTTTTTCTTTTCTTTTGACGGCGGTTCGTCTGAAATCAAAATTAACTTGTATAATTTAAATAATTCATACCACAAAAAACACGTACTATTATCTGTTGCATCCAAACCATTACTATCCGGATCATTTTTATCGTCTTGTTCTCCATTTTTACTAAGATCATTATGTTCGTCCTTTTTGTCGTTTGAACCTTTTCCATCTTCGTCACCTTTAGGTTCATCTTCATCGTTCTCTTTCTCCTCATCATCGGAACCCCAAATTTGCTCATCCAGCCTATTAGAATGAGAATTAATTTTATCCTGGTTCGAAAATTATGTATATATTTACGATATTTACTTATCAGCCCCATCTGCTGTCTCTCCCATTTGTTTGTCAGCATCTTCATTATCGGATTCATCTGGCTCATCAGAATCTTCGTTTGATTTTTCAACGTCTTGTAATTTTGATTCAAAATCTTCGCTCATGTCAATACCCTTTTCTTCCTTACAGCCATCATCATTTTGTTCATCATTTTCTTTCTCGTCGCCTGGTTTATGTGCCCCTTCCAATTGGTCTTCAGATTCAATTCTGTTAAAATTAAATTAGGATTTAGTTAAATCCATTCTGAAATAAAAACAATGTGCAAACTTACTGGTCGGAAACGTCATTTTCACCGGTTTCACCATCTTCCAAACCAAAACCTTCACCTTTATCTTGATTGTTCTTGTTTCTTTTACCATCTTCGTCTTGCATCAAATCAGGTGGTATGCAAAATCCCTAGAAAAAATATCATTAAAAGTAAAAAAGAAACTTTGATGCATCCATGTTGTCGTTGTAAAGGAAAATATTGACTTACTTTTGTTCCCAATTCAATAAAAACTGTTAAAATTGCAGATAACATTTTTAATGAAAGTTTATGCATCCCCAATAATTGAATCAAATAATATTTTCCCATTAATAAAAATTGTTCCAAGATTGAAACGGTGTGCACTAGTTTCTCTAAACGTTCCATATATTTGGTAATATCCTTTTGATATTTAATCGCTAACAATAAATTATTTAATTTTCCATTTATTTTAGAAACATTTAGTGATTCCAAGTCGTTCCTAATATCTTTTCTTGCCTTAACAATCTCTTGTTCTCGTACTACGTTTTTCTTCTTAGCGGGTATATCAGATTTTTCACAATACTTCTTAAACACTGTCTGGAATCCAATTAGAGTGCAATGAATCAAATTTTCCAATTCATTATCAATATCGGCCTCTTCAATATAATCCGTTTCAATAGTATCAGACGATTGAATACCAACATGATTTCGATTACCTAGGAAGTAGTCAATATCCGTTGTAATTCTCACAATTGTTAAACCAATCGGTAAATATCCATTATCATTCACTTCAAATTGGCCTTTCAATTTATGCAGATGGAGATTTATTCCATTCAATTTGCTTCTGAATACTGACATTCTTTTCAACGACAAGTAGGTGATAGAATTCGATTTCTGAAGATCATTCAACAGTGTTTTTGTTAACATCAGTAAATTATCGATTGCACTAACGATATTTACAAAGTTTTCACTATTTTTATTCAGCTGAATTTTCATTTGTCTCTTTGTACAAAATTCCGATAAATGCTCATCAGGTGCACCATTCAAAATTAATTTAAATTGAATTAAGCTATCACATATACGTCCAATCAAATTTTTGATTTGAACAAATTCGTTAGCTAATTCAATGAAGGAATATGTTTCATCTGGTTTACAATATTCACTGTGTGTTTTAATGCATTCATCTATTTCAAATATTCTCTTTATATTATTCGATAAATCACTCCACCCATAAACGGAATCACTTAAAAATTGTCGCTCTTCTGTTACCATTAAATACAAATGGTATGAATAACCTTTCATTCTTTCTAAATGTGTCTTATCCAAATCTTGATTTGGTGTAAGCAATAAATTGGACAACATTTTCATTTTGTATATAGATTTTGAATATGTTTCATTTAAATTATCGCTCTGATGATCCAAGCTGTTGAAAATATTTTTATGTCTTAAATCTTTTAACATCAGACGCATATCAAATGGTTTAATTAGATCGGCCAGATTTTTAACATCTAAATCTCTCTCAATTATACCAGTACGATAATTAATTTCCAGTTTATTTAAAGTTTTATAAAACTCAGCTAATGCCTTTCTCTTGATATTCAGTATATGTTTTGCTTGACCCTTCTGTTTTTCTCTTTCAAGATTTCTATCTATTTCCAGATTCCTTAAGTATTGGACATTATCTAAATGTTCGTCTATTAATTTTTCGAAACTTTTAATTTGATTTGGTGTTTCTTGATGAATTATAGCTGCTTTTGTCAGTGTACGTGCAGTTGAAAATAGTTTTATTGTTCGATTCAATAATTTTTTATTAGCAAATATGACTGCAGGACTTGCTGAATATTTATCCATCATACCTAACGGCGCTAAGTAACTATCTACATGTAATTTGTAATAAAAATATTTATTCTCTTCCGGACTTGAAGTCTTCGGGCTCTCCAATGATTGATTTAACATCTCTTCTGATTTTAGTGCAAATATATCGGTTATTGAATTAGAGAGTGATTTCTCATATTCTTTTAAAAATTTGTGCAGATTTCGATGAACTCTAGACACATTATTCCGCATGCTGAAGTATGACAAATCTTTATTATACGATTCTATTTTAACCAATTCTTTTAATTTCTTTTCAATCGGCATTCGTAATTTAGTTATGGTCTTAGATATTTCATCACTAAATTGTGAATAGTAATTGTACCGGTTATTAAAAATACTAATTATTGAGTCCCGAATCTTCTCGGCAACTTCAAGGCGATGGTATTGAAGATATTGTTCAAACGATTTCAATAAATTCATTCTTAAATTAAATTCACCGTACGACGCTGATTCAATAAACTTTGATATAACATCTGACACTTGATTCAATGCAACATCATCTGGATTTAGCAGTGCTTCTTCTAACAAACTATACATGTGAAACCAAAATTTGTGTGATTTTGATTGGACTCTATATTGAATAAAACAAATAGGTATTTGAATAATATAAAATTTTAAATATCTCAATCAGAATATTAGAAACTCACTTGTCTTCGATGGTGGTCAGGCTTTCCCGCCAATTCTGAAGTTCAAGTCTGGTCCAACGTTGCACATATTCAGCAATTTCAACTTCCATATCCTTCATATTATTATTCTTGTGAGCAACACCATTCCATTCATCTAGCTTTTGACGCAAAAGTTGAAAACCAGTATTGAATCGAGTGACTGGTGCATTCGACGGAAGTGCATAAATCCGTCTAATGATTTGTGTAATCTAAAATAATAAATAATCCATTCAAATAATATTGTTTATAATAAGTATATTGATGCATACATCTTTCAGCACGGCATGGTCTGGCCATTGTTCGAGTTCTTCGAATGTTCGCCTTTCTATACGCTCAAGGAGTTCGGTACATTGAATCACCTCTTTTAAATTAGCATCTCGATATACATTGTAACTTCTGTCTGAGTAATCTAAACGGAAACGTTAAAAAATCTCTATAATTTGAAATACATTTACGTTTCAGGGATTAACAAACCTGGTTCCCGAATAAATTTATCCTGTGTAGTTTTTGATAATAAACATATTGCGCCATAGATTTCCAAATCTAATTCATCATCCATTAAAGTTTTATATTTATGAATAATTTTCGTGCAAATCGATAGTTTTGTTTCAAACGAATCGTAATATTTTCGTTCTTCCGTTATAAATTCCAAATTTTTGGGTTCAAAGTAATTCCCACTAACAAACAAAATGCATTTGCTCAGTGATTATAATTCATGAAATAAAAATTCATCTTTGAAAACCTACCGTGTAAAATGGGTCATGATGAAAACGAAACTGTCACATAAAATTTTAAGATCTATTGCTTGTAAAACATATTGATTATTTTCAATCGTCTTATTGTCTGATTTCCGTGTTGCTTTTTTTGATTGCTGTTCCAACGAATTAACTTCTACAAAGTCACCAAAATCAGTTTCAGCATAGTTTGGGAAGAATTCTTCAATTTCCGCATTAATAATTTCTTCATCATCTTCAGTTTCACATAGTGTTCTGTTTAATAAAGTAAAAGATGTTTCATGAATGCAATACAATACGAGATTATGTATTCAGACAGCGTTAAATATGTATGTGTACTCACTTAGTCACGATAAGACTCTCATCCGCCTCAATTTTTCTACGTCGATTCTCTTCATCTTCATCCCATAGTTTTTTAATTAGATGAAACATAATTTCCAACATTTGTATAATTTCTTCATTAAGGTTTCGTGTTATGATTAATCTATTGCATATGTCAATCATGTATGTTTTAATAAGTCTGGAAAACAAGAAATTATGTGGGGATTTAAAATTATTTAAAATTTACTAATTAAGTTA
Source organism: Coboldia fuscipes (assembly GCA_001014335.1). Taxonomy (NCBI): domain Eukaryota; kingdom Metazoa; phylum Arthropoda; class Insecta; order Diptera; family Scatopsidae; genus Coboldia; species Coboldia fuscipes. Next base: position 35,198 of record JXOR01000874.1, on the reverse strand, counting down.
TACCTTAGAATATCTTTTGGTTCGTTTAAAAGATTTTCACATACGAACATTTCGAATGAAAAACTTTTTTTTTTCTTCCTTTCGAATGATTCGTAACTGGGAAATCTTATGGATTTCTTTACAAAATCATTTAATTCTTGCACCAAATCCAGATGATAAATTCTGGTTGATTTTTGTAACATTGCTTCATTTTTCTTTTGTTCGACATATTGTTGGATACCACTCATTCCCAATATCACCAAAATCACAGAACACTCAATTGGGTCAATTAAATCACGATAGTACGTGGACGATACTATACTCATAATTTGTTGCAAGAAACGTTTTGAGTTTGTAATCCACAAATCAATGGCTCGATAAATATCATCAGCCATTTGGATAAATTTATCGATGGTTGATTTTTCCATTCCATTTCTAGAGTTGGTAACTAATTCCGATACGTTTCTTATTAATTTTGTAAAGTAATCGGGCTGACAGCAATTTGTAAGGTATTGAGTAATATCCTTTACAATCCTTTTATATACATCTGATCCCTTACGAATTGCAATCTTCTTTGTGCAACGAGATTTCTTATTTAACATTTCTTGAATGCGGTTTTCTAATATACCAGGTACATCTCCTCCGAAACCACGATAATTTAAAGCAATTGCCATTATTTTAAATGAAGTTAAATATGCTTGCAAGTGTTCTATATCTTCGTTCAAGTATTGACAACGTAAACTATTTTTATCTGATGGATCAACTAATTTAGAGAAATTCAGAAGATTAAGTTGAATTGCACCTGCTAATGCGTTGATTATTGAAACTTTAAGAGTTTTATCAATTCCGTTTTCTTCGTCTGAATTTTTCAAAATTTCTATTTCATCTCTCAATATATCACATAGTCCCTAACACACAAAAATTATACCTGATTAATAACGTACAATTGGAATTTAGTATTCCATCAACTCACCTGGAAAGAATCATGAAATTGTTTGGACTTTTTATCTCTGAAAGAATTCAAGCAATTAGTTTTTCCGAATTCACACTCAGCTAGTATCTGTGCTCCAGTTCGAAGACAGTTGTAATGGTTCCATTCACTAAAAATATTGATGATTAATTTTCAAGATTCAAAATATTAAATACCCAATGTCAACTTACATTGAATATGATTTTTTACTATTAATGGCATCCATATTATTCCATACTAGTTGATCATATTCTCTTAAAGACTTACGCCATGCACTCAAGTCACCTAGGCCACTGTTCCTAAGTACCCCAAAGTTATTGTAAAATATTGACAAACTTGTAAGAGCCAGTGTGCAGCCATTCATCATTATTTGACTATTCTCTTCAGTCACAACATTCGAATCGTAACATATGGCATACTTGGAACACAATGAATTTAAAACATAGTGATTTAAACGCATACTCATCTTTTTCCATAAGGATGAATATGTTCGATATGAATGTTCAGGTAATTTTTCAACAATTTCCTTAAATTCAACTTGAATATCATCAGAATTTATTTCAAAAATTTGATTCTGTGCTTCTCGCCAAATATGTATATGTTTCAAGCAATTTTCATTGTTCAATATTGCAATTAAGCTCAACACCCCTGGTGGTATCGAATTAATGTTCTCAAAGTAATTATCATTAATTATCACATCCATACTCTCATTAGAAAATATTTCCATTAATGCGATCAATCCATAATATTCTTGCACAGGAAGTAATTTCATCGCATGAGAAATTCTATTCAAGTCATTAACACCTTCAGGAAAGGGATCATCAACAATGAATTTATCCAATTTAGTTCTCAATAGTTGAAATGATTGAGAAATCTCACCGTCACAAATATTTTGTTGGAAATCAGGTAAACTAAGGAAATCAAACAAATAACTCTTAGTGCAAAGTAATCTGTCTTCGACGTGACAATCACTCATTATTCTTCGAAACCTCTTTTTTAATTCATTCTCCTCATGGTATCCAAAAATTGGTAGTAAATTTGTTTCATTTGAAAATTTTGTACATACTTCATGGAATTCTACTAAATTTTTTGTAAAATATGGTGCAAAATCCAAATAGTTTTTGGTGAAAAATTTCTGAATAACAATTAAAGGATGCGTTGTAGTTAGAATATATTTTCTCAGCTCATCAACGATGGACACAAACTTTTTATTTTTCTTCGAAAAAAGATTCTCTGTATCAATATGTTTTCCATTTAACAAATATTTATCAATCCATCCAAAGTGTAAAACTAAATCGTCGTTAAGATTTTCGTCTATTTTGTTTCCATTTAGTGCTTGTCTCTGTCCAATTGATATAAATCTATTGATCCACAGATAACTTGATAATGACTGTTGATATGCGTCAATTGAGATTTCATCCATCCAATACTCAATATTTAGCATACATTTCAAATTTTCTACAAATTTCCATAAATGCAATAAAAATGGTGAAACAGCCATTTCTGATGGCCATAAACTTTGCTTAGAAAATGATATCACATCAAGTTCGTCCAATTTATTAGATTTTGTATAACTGAAATCTTTCACCAAACACTTGGATAAAAGGAAAGCACTTGAGGCCAAATCTCTTTCATTTATTCTACAACCAGTGTGTATCGATCCCAGATCAGGGAATAAATTACGATTCCAAGGTAATGAGCTGTCAATACCATGTCCTGTTGCTATCAATGTTTCAATTTGATTCGAAACATCGTCGTTGCAATTTTCTAAATTTTCAAATAACTCATGTCCACACATATCACCTAACTTAATCATCATTTCTTTTATGTATTCACGTCGTAAAATCAGATCTTCCATGGATGCACAATCATAGATAACACATAGCATTGGAACCAACATATTGGACAGTGGTTCACTAAATTTCACACTACTTAGATCAGTAAATATATCTTCAAAGGATTCGCATACCACTTCTATGGATTGTTTTATGCCACGAAAAATTATAAAGAACGGTTCACATTGAAGTTTCACTAAACTTAGAATATTCAATTCATTTGATTTAATAACTGTACTGTTGAAATTACACTGCGTGAGTTCATTTATTGTATTAAATTCATCCAGTTGTTCGATTAGTATGGCCAACAGTTTCTTACGATAAAATGTCAATCCGTAACCAAGTAAATCATGATATGATGATCTTATATACACATCCAATATACTGATGTAAATTGCTTCTTTAATGTTACAATACAATCGTTGGTTTTCCTTTAAAATCATACTAGCTTTTAGTAAATGTGATACAGAAAAATTTGTGAATTCTGAAACATCAGAAAGTTCTGTATGTATTCGTATTAGGAGTTTTACAACATTAATGTTCGTGATTCCATTTTCATATACCAGACGTTTTAAATCATTTTCTGTATACTTGTTTTTGTGAATTGATACTTCAATACATCGGTTTCGCATAGCTCGAGACAGTTCACCATTTTTAGGATCCATCAAAAGGAAAGCACGAAAATTCTTATGTTTTACAACCACTTCCATGTCATTATCTTTGCCAACTCCCTTTTCCGACATTAGCAATGTACCATTTGGCTCAAATACTGAATTCAGTCTATCCAATATTGCAGAAGAGCAAAGATTTGTGTGCTCCAAACAAATAAAATTGCCTCTCTTAACAGCTTTAACAAATTTCGAATCAATCCACTCAAAATGTCCGCCGGTATTTAATGAATTATTCCTATTAACTACATTCTCAATTCTTTTTAGGGTTGATTGAATATTATTAATATTGGCTTCCTTTCCACAAATTTCGTATAGCACTGTTATTACATTCTGCATACTTTTTAATCTATTCAAAAATATAATTACTTCACCAGTTATACCATTTTCACTTGCCGCTCCTAGAATTACACATTATAAGTTAATAGATATTTTAAAATATACAAATTCTCACCATCTATTTTCTGTCCACTTAATACACAATTTTCCCATGCGTTGTAAAGTTGGAATAAGGAGTTTGTTTGATCTTCTTCTATCATATTAAACCACAAATTCATAACAATTGATTGTAATTTACTGTACAGATCCTCCAAATGACGATTCAAATCGATTTGTTGAAAACTACCCGTCACAGAATCATCAATAGAATCTACATCACAGTACTGATTAAGCATAGAACAGATAGTAGACACCACTTTTGTTTTACCACTAAAATTAACCAAAATACAATAAATATATTCCAATAAATAAATAAACAATAATAAAATACCTGTCCGTTGGACCACATATTATCACCGGCTTATGAATATTTAAGCAGTCAATGACAGATTTCAATGTTTCTAAGTGGCTCTGCAATAGGATATTACTTTGGTTGTATGCCGTAGGTACATCTGAGACATCTTTTTGGGAATTACGAACTGAATTTGATATACCAATATTACCGAAATACATTTTAGCTGCTGTCCAATAAAAAGGAATATCTTCAGATCTTTTCTGTAATACATTCACATCACATGCAAATATATTCTCATAGGTATTCAATATAAAATCTTTATCAGCATCTGAACGCATTCGGTGATAATAAACGGTCTTCATTTTCGTAAAAAGGATGTCATTAAATCGTTGAATTGCATATGATTTGTCATTGAATTCTATTGTTATAGGGAATCCTAATGATGGATTTGAAATTAACTCACACCATCGTAAAATATCTCTCAAATTAACTTCAAAAGGTCCTCCAACGTGCCCAAATTCAAAATTGTGGAGTCCCTGATCAAGTCGGTTAGAAAAATCAACCATTTTTGGAATTATTTGAAGATCGTCACCCAACTTTTCGTAAAGTGATGTAAAGTACTCTCCATGTTTTCCACTAACGACATGAAGAATATCGTCTTTCTTCAATTTTCTGATGTACACCTTTGTAAAACGATTTAAAAAAGATTGTGGCAAACCTTTTCTACCACCACCTTGTTTCAATGGATTTTGTGATCCAAATATTCTAGTTTCGGTATTTAATTTAAATGTACGATTTAATTCAGGAATGAAAACTTCACCTCGATGATCTAATATAGCATTCAAACCCTCAAGCACACTTTGTGGTGCTAAATTTAATTCATCTAATAAAATCCATGTATTATTTGCTTTTAATGCTGCTAGCAATGGTCCGTCATGCCACGAAAAGGCACCAACATTATCGATAATAGCTTCGTTGGGATTCTCAATAGCATCCATACTAGAACTTTCCATAGGTAAATCAGTACCAAACAAATCGGCCAAATCGGTGTGTTCACATAGATTAATTCTTACAATTTTAAAACCAATAGTTTTCGCTAAATTTTCAATTATTGACGTTTTACCAACTCCTGGTGGACCTTCAAGCAAGATAGCTTTCTTCAAACTCATAGCTCCCAATAAACGGAATAAATTTTCTCTGGTAGTTGGAGCAGTAAAGAGAAACTCATCGGACACATCAATACGGTCCTTATTCACCGACACATAAAACGGTGATATTCCAAACTTATTTTTTGTGGATTTAATAATATCATGCTTTCTATCCATAAACTCTTTCACATTAAAATTTTTCAATACACTGTTTCTAATTTCTGCACCAAGGAACATCAACAATCGATTTTTTATAATATCAACATCGTTCGGTAAATCGTTATGCATCATCTCTAAACTATCAAGGAATATTGTGTTCAATCCATACATTATGGCATCTGTTAATGGTAAACCGTTCTCGTTTACATTGTATGTTACAAACGATGCCCAGGCTAAAATGTCTCGTATGGAACAACGGAACTTATTAATTGTTGACCGCATATGAAATATTGTGTTCACTAGTATGCTTGCAATGGTTTCTTGATCAACATTTCCAATTTTATTTCTATTAAATTCCAGAGATTTAACGAGGATTTTACATAAATCTTCTTTTGTTTCAGTTGGATGGCACCAAATCTCTGTGAATCGATTTCGTAATGCCGGAGACAATTCCTTTTTACCAAAATCACCACCAGGATTCATTGTGGCCAAAAAGTGAAATCCATCAGATGCTTTTATTATAAAATTTTGAGAATCACCATCACCGCAATTAATTTCTTCTACTCCCCCACGTTCTGCTAATAATATGGTACGATCTGGTTCCAGAACACAATTTAATCTCTCCAATACTGAATCTTCAGCCAATGATATTTCATCAGCCAAAAATAGGCTACCTTCCTTCATTGACAAAATCAGCGGTCCATTGACCCATTCAAATAATTTCCTTCCTTTGGTAATCGTTGTTTCGTTTTCATCGCCGGTAGATCTATGGGGTCGTAAACCACCAAGGAAATCAGCACCTTCAGTGTGTAAATGACAATTCAATATTCTCAATTGCTTATTTGCTACATTAGCTAGAATTTGGCATACGGTTGTCTTTCCACACCCCGTAGGCCCAACCAACAATACTGGTTCATTGAATTCTAATGACTTCGCCGTTAATAAAGCCATTCTTCTTGAATCTAAAGTCCACACTACATTTGAGTAAGACTTGTTTCCCATTATTGCAATTAACAATTTTTTTGTCACCATTGAAGTGTTCTCATTTAAAGAATATAAGTTGTCAACGTTAATCTTCTTACGAAAATTCATACTCAATGCATCTTCAACAACAGACACCTCTGATAGATTTCTCAATTTCGCTGACAATACCAGATATCCTTCATCCACAAGATGTTGATTCCAATCATATAATTTATCTTTCAATAGTTCCCTGTCAGCCAAAGTGTAACGATTTCCCCAACGGAATAGATCACGAAGTGTAAAATTATTCGTAGCTGCATTTGTACGATTCGTTTGAAGTTGACTCATTGTATTTACCATTTTGTGGGCATAACTCTTTGGGATTAAGCAACGTTTTTCCAATATTATTTCCAACTCATTCCGTGGAATGTCAGAGAAATGGAGCTCAACAAAACGATTTTTGAAAGCTCGTGATAATGTTTTCCTTCCACCGTATAAACCGGGTGGATTTTGTGTTGCAAATAACATGAAATTTGGATGTGCCTTGACGAGTGTCTGTGTTTCTGGTAAAAATAATTCCCGGTTGTCATCAAGGACTCTGTTTAACGCTTCCAAAATATCACTAGGTGCCAGATTCAATTCATCCAAAATTATCCAGTAACCGTTTCGTAAAGCTTGCACTAACACACCGTCTTGATACCGTAGTTTACCGTTAACGTCAGCAATATAAGTACCAACATACTCTTGAAGATCCGTATGCTCATGATTATTGATCCTTAAACAAAAATTTCCAGTTCGTTTTGCTAGGTAATCAATCATACTGGTCTTACCAACGCTCGTTGGTCCCTGAAGCAAAATTGGTATACGACCGATTGATATAATTCTAGCTAAATTCTTTAGATTAGCTTTAACACTGTCTGTTAATATGTAACTATCACATTCTTGTGTTTTAACACTTCCACATTGAATCCAATATCCTTCAATATTTATATACTCATTTCCAGGGCATGGAATCTGTTTCGACAATATCGCTTTTACGTCACCCAAGATATTAGACTGAATTAGTTTCAACACCTTTTGATGGGACACTTGATCCAACTGAGTGAGAAAACTCAAACAAAAACTTTCATAAATATTCCTCTCAACTGATCCACATAAATTTTTCCGGCAAATGTTTAATGCTCGACAAAGTGTCCTCAATGAATAAACAGGACGATTACCCAACCCATCATTTAATTCAAGTTGACTCATTGCAATTAATTTCTTATAAAGTTTCACTATTGAAAATATTTTACTCTTCTGAATTCCAGTATGCTTCAAGTAATCATTTAACAAAACAATTAAATCATTTTCAGACGTTAATTCATCAACAAAGAATTCCGTAAAACGATTACGGATACCAACAGGTAAATCTTTTTTTCCAATATCAGTACTTGGATTCATGCAACCGAATATCCGAAATTCAGGATGCCGTTTAATTGGTTCAATGTCACCTTTTTCCAACAATACTAGTGAACCACTCGGTTCTAAGATCGTTGATAAACATTCTAATGTTTCAGATGATGCCAAATTAATTTCATCCAACAGGATCCAATCACCATTTTTCAATGCACTTACTAAAGTACCAGCAATAAAAGCGAACGATAAATTAGTGGCGTTAGCCAACTGTGAATTTAATTTTTGTAACTTAATTTGAAGCTCACGCCACTTTGTTTCAACTTTAGTTTCACATTTAATAGGTTTTGTAAAAACAGTGTCCACTATTTTCAGCATTAATTTAACTAGCACAGCATATTCGCCTCGGTTGAAACATATACTTACATTCGTTAAGAATTTTTCGTTTTTTATGGGATCAAAACACTTCTTAAATAAACTTTCAAATTCAACACGAATTGGTGTTATTATAAAACTCAATTCCACTGGTTTGAATCCTCCAATTAAATCTGAGATGTCTGACTGATTATTCATATTCACAGCAATTAACTTATGATTTGTTTTATAAGCCAAAAATTGAACGGAACTTGTCTTTCCTACTCCTGTTTCACCCACCAATAATACTGGCTCGTTATAATATACGGCCACTGCAATTTTCTCCAAAAGGCATGCAGATATTCGGGTATATGAAAATGTTGGTGCTACATCCGTAGTACTCACAAATGCTTGATCCAATTTAATTTTTTTTATCGAATTATTTGAAATATTTCCCTTGGAACGACCCATTGTGACTCTCCCAATTTTAATTTCGTCACTTGTTATGGATACATCGGGTTTATATTCATCTGCAAGGAATGAACAACGGGACGGGAGAATTCCGATCTGTGACCCTATTTCAGTTATCAGATTTGTTTTAACCGGTCCCGATGGCAAGTGAGAACAAAAAAGATCAACTGCATTTTGGAATACTGAATATGCACACTCTGCACTCGTAACCGAAAATGTTGGATTAGAACGTTTGCATAGTTTGAATAGATCTCTCGTGGATACTAAACGACTTGAATTTTGGGGCATTATATGTGTTAAATTCTCAACACTTTCATCAACCGTCACATTCTTTATAATTTCCTTAGCTTTGATGTAACTATTTGAATATATAAAATCATCACCAGTTGTTGAATGACATCCACTTGAAAACAGAACAAATATATTCACTATACGCGATGAAATTGTTTGTAACTTTGGATAATTCCGATTAATTATATCCATTAGCTCAGCTGTTGATAGTGGTATTATGTTGACAGTGTGTAGATATTTTTCCAACAGTGTGTAAGCAGCATTTTGCGAACTTGCGGCTGTTTTATTTACTCTAAAAATTAAATTCAAAATAATATCTAATTGTTATTATTGAGTAGATAAAATACCTCAAAGTTACAAATAATTGAAACCCTGGGTGCGTTGGAATTCGTTCCCTAAATCCTGGAACACTCAAATATTTGTTTTCTAACAGATTGGATATTATCGAACTAATTTCTTTGTTGGCCAAATCAAGATCCTCTAATAGCAGCCATTGACCATTGATCACCGCCTGCAAATTTAAAGTATCATTAGAGTTCCCGAAACAACTTAATAAACATGTATTTTATTACCTGTGTCAATACACCAGATTGCCACACAAATTCTCCAGGGACTTCAGTACTTCTATATTGTCCTAAGAAAACTTTACTGTCTGTTTGCTCACCTAATTGGATTCTCAATAAACCAGTACGGTTTTCATCAACATTTTCATTATTGAAGCTAATAACTTCATTTGTTTGCTTCGATTTCCGTTTACGTCCTTTTGTGTTACCACTTTCATTATCATTTAATGTTTCGATTACCCTCAATGGTGGTATTCTTCCAGTTTTAATAGCAATATACTGAACCAAAGTAGTCTTGCCACTGCCAACTGGTCCACAAAGACATATTGCCTTTCCAATCGAAATGCCTAGAGACAAATTTAATAAATTTATCTTCGACGTATTAACGCAAACAAAATTTTCAATATCATCTCTCGAAGGCTGTTCTTGAATATTGTTTATGTTATAAATTGGAAGTAAAACTCCTTCAACATTTGCCATTTTTGTTCCTTGATAATTCCAATTCCATTTTTGAGAATTTTCATCGATTTGGAAGTTGGGTGATTCCTTCGTTTCATCTCTTAGTATGGCAAACTGAACTTGTACTTTTGGACTGATAGTATTAATGAGTTTATGTCTATCGTGTTGTGTTAAATTAAACAAAATGGCATAAATATTATTGCAATAAAGCTGTTCAATTTCATTGCCTTTCTTCCAGTACAATTGAAGAAAATTTGACCATTTCCACTTGGTGGAAAAATATACAGAGTCGGCTTCAAGAAAATTCAAGCAGCACTCAAATAACTGAATATTTTCCAGCTCATCTTTTCCAATTTTCTGCTTCTTTCGAGATGTACGTGTTGTTCTGATGGGTGTCTCAAATGGAGGTGGTGACAACAAAAAATAATCATAAACATGTCTAAAAACGGCAAATTTAAATGAAAAAATTAACACTTTTGAATTTAAATTGTACCTTTTTACTTCCGTGTGCCTTCTAATCAATTTAGAAAGACAATAACACTCTACTTGATATTCTAGAAACGATGACTTGTCTTCCGGTTGCCAACCATTGAACACTTTCGTCACCAGATGTAATAGAATATTCGAAAATATAGAAGCTACTTGTTCCACAGTTTCAGGACACTTCAATAGTGCACTGATGACACTAGTAACCTTCTCCACATCATCATCTTTCGGTTTCTATTTAAAAAACATCATAAAATTAGTGATCCGGTTTGAGACAGTATAAAAAAATTAAGAGTACCTGACTGCCGAGTAACTTATTTATGGCTTTCTTTTCGTCCTCTCGGTTCCCAACGATTTTCAGCAACTGTTTGAGCTGCTCCTCGTAAATATACATCGAAACAACGATGCTGAGAACTTGATTAAACTCTAAAACTAATTATTTCAACTCGATTTATCAAAAACAATGCGGTCGAATAACATACCACGTGCGAAGTCACAAAAATCGGTCTGTTTTGTCGATTTCAGCTGGCACTTCGTATAACATGTGCTTTTATTTTATATATTTTGCGATTGTTTATATTTACATGTGATTATATAGACGGTATACTTAAATAGGCGGTATAAATTAGTATTTACTATATAAAACAGTATGTACATTGTATACAAGACAGTTTGTTTCCCGCTAAAAGTACAATATGTCATAAGCAGAATCCTAGTTGATAGTAGATAATATTTTCTATAATTGATTATTAATTAGATACAATTTGTGAATAGCTAATATGGATACTCGAATGGTAACTGAACCTGAATCGGAATCAGAATCTGAGCTGCTGGAGAATGTATCCCATGTTGAGGAAATAGATGTTCCAAGTAACTATGATGAAATTGATGAAATGGACGATCCTGCCAATTATTTAGAGTTCGAAAACGACAATGACGATGAGGATACTCAATTGGACGGAGATAGAGAAGAAGAAAACACAGATCCAAATAAACCAACAGCAGGTACTATTTTGAGTTATTAAATTAAAGGTAAATGATCCACTAACAAGAGTATAATTAAGATTCAACGGATCATAAGGAAAACGTAGTCAGAATAGTCAATCTGCCTTTAAGCAGAGTGAGACACATAATGAAATTGGATCCAGAATGTTCAATAATACCTTCAGAAAGTGTGTTTCTAGTGACCAAAGCGACAGAGTTATTCATTCAATCATTGGCTAAAGAATCATATGTCCAGACTGCGGCAGCAGACAGGAAAACCATTAGTATGAGAGATGTAGAAGTAGCGATTGATTCGGTGGATGCTCTGATGTTCCTTGAAGGAGTCTTTGCCGCTTCATAACATTTAATTGTTTCGTTGTTAATTAAATTAGGGATAATGTACGATATGTGTTTAGTGAACATGTCAATAATAATTATTAATTAATTCTTACATTGTTTTGTTTAATTGTCTTATGGATACTAAAGGTTTTAATACATGTTATTTCTGTGATAGTTATTAATCATTATACAAATAACTTATTATTTACTTCCTTTTCTTTATCAACTTTACATACGCATTTATATACATTTCCATACATATTTACATGCATACATATTTGATTGGATCGAAAACAGATTTCTCTTAATTTTAAATGTCAAAGTTGTCGCGCTGCCATCGCAAAATAACTTCGTCTAAATTTAAAATTTTATAATTTCACATATGGCATAAGAACTATGTTTGAGTTAATCTTAGGTATGTAATATAACTATAATCAGTCAAATAAAATGGATTGAATACAAATAATAAGTGAATCAATTAACACCAAAATGCAAAAAGAGAGATGCAAAAAAACCCAATCATTCAGTCGGTCGATACACAAAATCTATTCCGTTGCGGAAAACAACAGTCGGTCGAAAACACAATCGTCAATTTATGGTTTTTCGACCGAATTTTCACAACAAATGCATCATCCGCGACCGAAAAATACTTAGTATTTTGTTTCAGAGCAAATGGGTACTACAAGGTGCTAGCAAGTGTATCAAAAGTACTACCTTTTTATTTCTTTCTTTATTTTGTGAATGAAGTCAACTAAATTGCCATAGAAAACGGCCATCTTGAAATAAATATAAAGTGAAAATATTTATTGTAATCAACCGTGTAGTTGATGTAGTTTTATCAGAACCTGACCGCATATTCGGACAAATTCTGAGATGTTTCTACATTTTGCTCCAATCCCATGTAAATTATCTCTGTCTCAGTGGCACTTTAGCTCTCTTGCACACCAGATTCCATTGCCAATTGACTAAATATTGAAACGGTCGTTCCAAATCTGTCGTACTTATTCACATGAGAGAGTCCACGTATGTGATTTTCGTATGAATTAAATTCATTTCGAGATTGAGAGCGGTTGAAAGCGACTCGAATGATTTTTGAATGGGATCGTGTCCAAATGAGTGCAAGCATTCAACTAGCTGTCGTTCATGCATCTCACACGGGTGTCTCATTATATGTGTGTTATTCAAACGGATAGGACATTCTAAGTCTGAATATCTAGTCAATCGCTTGCATAGTTCATTTGTCTGACTATTAGCGAAGCTTGTTTGTTTATTTTGATTTTCAAATGGACATTTTTTCGAGCGTGGAAGAAGTTAGACGCGACACAATTGTGTGACATGTCTTTTGACCAGTCTAGAAATATTATTGCCTTTTTGAGAATTTTGAATGTTAAAAGGGTCCATTGTAATTGCTTGGTTTCCTCAATAATTTTCTGCCTGAAATTGCTTTCATCGCCAAAACGCTTGGTATATTGATACGAGGTGGATGAAAAAAATTCTTCGTTTCATTTATGGCATTGAGAACAAATAAGAAGTAAAGACATATAACAAGTCGAAATAATATATTGCTTTTTTCTATCAATGTGAATCATTGAAAACGGCCATCTTGAAGTAAATATAAAGTGAAAATATTTGTTGTAATCAAGTCGGAGTTAAAATAATTGCTCGAGAAATTTGTTTAATGGCATTTGAGTGCTGTTTAAAATTAAATAACAGAGTGATGGTACAGTGATTGTTGGCCAAGTGAACTATTGGATAAAAGTAAGTAGCCGATTAGTGGGCGGCAAAGTATTTGACACTGTGTTTTGCATTTAATTTGGTGCTAGGATTAGGACTGAGGATATTTGGGAGATTGTATTGATTTAATTCAATGGGAAAATTTTAATGCTCGTAACCGATTTTGAGGGTATCGGTGGTTGTTTTATAGCAACTAAATGATTAAAATTTGGAGGTAAACAGTGGTTTTAAGTAACATTTTACTTGTTGAATATTGGCGCGCGCGATTTTTTTTTATTTGGTGTAGAAATCTACACAGCCAGTTTGGCCTAAGTGCTGTTGTAACAACAATAATAACATCGCAGACGACAAAATAATGGGTTCATCACATACCGCTGGCTGCGATGCATATGGGACCGCTGCTCTTTCGGCGATATTGAAGCTGTGGGTTCTACGTATACGGATCTCTGTTGTGTCAAAAAATGGTACTGATCCGTGTGTTCCAAAGAGAGTTTACGCCAAATATCATAATGCTATATCAGAAATTAATAAGAAGATATGCCGCTTTAAAATCTTTTAACTCGATTTTTTCAAATCTGCCTAATCTCGACTGTGCCCTTATGCATCTGAGCCAGTGATACGATGTAGCTGTAGCCCGAGATGCTCGTACGGGTACCGATACACTGAATCTATTTTCTAAAATCCAACTTTAGCTGAAGTGCTTAGGCACGACCTGACGTCATAACTATCAGATAGATTTCTTTTATATCTCGGAGCTCGGTCTTATGTTGATGGACGGAACTTGAATTTGAATCAAATCAAAATGTTTTCTCTTATCCTATAGCGTAGTAATTCACTTGTTTTGCATCTAATTTCACCTGTTTATGATAAAATGTGCACCTGTTTTCTTGTACTTGTTTTTCTATATTCTAAATTCAGCTGAAGATTTCCTACCGCTAAATATTATTTGCTCAATATGAGGAAATTAAATTTTTATCAAAGTTGAATTATCATCGGTATGATTACTCAAAATCAATCTCGATATTATAATAAAAATTTACTAATGAATTTAACATTTCTATGACATTGTAGCTACCTGCATCGAGTCACGTAAAACGTTAAAGATGTTTCTGCGGAGTAAACGTCACTGTGAGTCCTTTTCTGCGTCCCGTTCCGTTGGTCGTCGAAGTAAACGGAAGCGATTTCCAGTCAAGGCTGTTGTCCGTTCATTTGCTAGCAGTGCTAGAAAAAAGGTTCTGAGAACAAATATTAATTCCATAAATGTAACGTCGTGCAATACTACACCGATCAAGTTGAATAAAACGAGAATACAATGCGTGAATAAAGCTTCCAGTTCGTCTAAGTGTAAGACGAGAGCGTCTAACAAAGTGATTGAAAAAACAATGGAATCAAATGAATTGGCGGAGAGTAATGAGGTTTGTGAATTTAATGACAAGTCATTAGATCATCAGGTAGACGCAACCAAGGGTACAATAACATACACCAAAACATCAGAATTGAATATAGAGTTAGATGATAAGATTGATATGATGAATTTGATGCAGGTGACATCGGAACCAAATCAGTTTTATAGTCGATTATTCGCGCAATCGGGAACATTTGATAATCCGAATTTATCGAAATGCATTAGCGAATGTGATAGTACAACAGATTGTGAACAGTTGGGAGACGAAAATTCAATGCCTGATATAATCAGTAGTGCTCCTGTTTCGACTAAATTGAGACCAAAAATTATAATTGATCGGGATGAAACGATTGAATCTGAAGTTGATTCGACAACGGATCTAATACCAGACCAAATAATGTGCGGTGATGCTGACGATCCGTCATTGGACAGTAATAAATTTTTAATACCCGATAGTTATGTAAATAACAATGTGGAAAAGGATCAACCGAAATTATTCTTTCCGTTGACGACGACATCGCTTAATCAAATGCCATCGTTGCAAAACAATCCAATTAGCAGTAATACGATGTTCACAAAACCAAACACTGCAATTAATTCAACAAATAATAATTTAATAACATTTGCAAGCCCATCAACACCATTATCATCATCGACAACATCAACTACAACTAATTATCCATCAACACCAGATGTAATTGCATTCATTGATGAGGAAATGAATCGTAATCCAATTGATATTTATCAGTATACTGATTTTATGCCATATACTAATTTAACAACAAATATCATTTCTCATGTTTTAATGAATTGTGGCAGTGAGTCCTGTACAAGTCAATCATATGAATCGAATTTGGCCTCATTTAATGATACTGCTTATATGACTATGAATCAAACACTTGATAGTCTAAAGGCACTAAGCGATTTAAATCATACAACCTCATTTTTAGCTGGTATTACTTGCCCTAAACCGCAAATGTTTTGCAATACAAACGATGATATTAATAAATTAGAGAATTGTAATTTATCAGCGTCTAATGATTTGTATGTAGATCTTAATGAAAATGATGATGATGAAGATGTGAATGATACGAGACAAGAGGAAACAACCTGGAGTCAATTTGATGCGTTCGCTTTTATAAAAAGTTTACCGCCACCAACATTAGAAATGATATCAAAGTGTCCAGCATTGCCTTTGAAAACGAGATCAAGTCCCGAATTCAGTTTGGTATTGGATTTGGACGAAACATTAGTGCATTGTAGTTTGCAAGAATTATCTGACGCCAGTTTCAAATTTCCGGTGCTATTTCAGGTAACAATTAATTGAATTTAAAGATATAACGAATTGGTATTTAATTAATTTATTTGTATATTGTCAATGTGCAGGATTGTAAGTATACTGTATTTGTTCGTACTCGTCCGTTCTTCCGAGAATTTCTTGAACGTGTATCCCAATTATTTGAAGTAATTTTATTCACTGCTTCAAAACGAGTGTATGCCGATAAGTTATTAAATTTATTAGATCCTGAAAGGAAATGGATCAAGTATGAATGCACCAATCGAATTATTAAAACAATTTCTATATATAAGTTATTCATATTTTAGATATCGATTGTTTCGTGAACATTGTATTTTTGTTAATGGGAACTACATTAAGGATTTGACCATCTTAGGTAGAGATCTATCGAAGACAATCATCATAGATAACTCACCACAAGCATTTGGGTAAGGTATCTATATATTTTAAGACTTGACTCATTGATTAATTGCTATTTATTGATACCATTGTATACAGATACCAATTGGAAAACGGTATTCCGATTGAAAGTTGGTTCACCGATCAATCAGATAGAGAATTGATGAAAATTCTTCCATTCTTGGAACACTTAGCCGAATTGGTAAGTCTGAAGTTGTATATTTTGTCTGGCCTAGATTATTAACCAGTCGATTATTTAATTTTTTTTAGCGCGAAGATGTTCGTCCACATATCCGTGAGAAGTATCGTTTGTTTTCTTTCTTGCCGCCAGATTGAATATGATATAAAATATCTCCATCACCTGTATGGTGATTTACTATAGTCAATGATTGGAATTTAAAAGATGTAACAATTTATATATACTATAATAGCTGTTTCTCTGGTAAACTGCTTATACACATATTACTATAGATACAAGTATATTTTAAGTTGTAATGTTCACAAATAATTTTTATTTTTATGTTAATTATTATTTTTTTAATTGTTATATGATAGATAATAACTGCAAAGTATTAATCATTTATTAATACCGAAAGCAATTATTCACATGTTTATTGAATTTAAAAAAAAAAATTGGTTTATTAATTAACTCATTACAAGTGTAAGAATCGATCTCACATAAAAGGCAATAATTGTGGTAAAATAGAGGGATAGCAACAATTATTCATATACAAATAATTGAGAAAAATTGTGAAGGAAATTGTTGTTATTGAAACTGTAATTTATATGAATGGGGTGTGATCAGTTACTGTTACATTTATTTGAATAATTAATTTGTACAGAAGTGTATGAAAGATGAAAAAAAAATCGTTTTTATTTGTGATGAAATTACTATTTAATGTGAAATTATTTTAAAACGGTTCTCTGCTTGTTGTTATTGAATTTAATGAGATGAACATTATTATGAAATTACTATTTTCATATTGTTTAATTATTATGCATAGATTATTTTTATGTTGATTTTATTAAATACTGTCTATATCTTTGAATTGTCCTTTTGTTTTTTATTTATTTTATTTTTTGTTTTCTGTTTTTTCTGTTTTTTTTTTGTTTAAGCAATCAATTTAAAATTTTACAAAGTGAAATTAATTATGAAAAATTAACGGAATATTAGAAATTTAAAATATAAATATATTGATCTAATTAATTAAATGATAATTATGAGAAGAAAAGTATACAACGTTTGGCACTGTTACATGAAATATAAGTTCATTGTAACATTAATAAAAACGACAAAATTTTAGTAAAATAATTTAAAGGTATTTAAATAATTGAATATAGTAAAAATTACTCTTATATTATAGATGAATACATTTTAATGAAAACATTATACATTATATCACTTTATTACAACAAAATAATAATAATAAGAAAAATGAATTAATTACTCTGACCATTTCCTATTGTGAATCCACAAAACATATTTGATATACTGTTTATATTGAACACATACAAAAGAACATGTAACAAAACAATTATAATGAAATCAAGATTATAAGAAACGAAACAAAATATAAGAATTTTTTATTAAAGAAAAATCTTTTTAACCAAAACGACAAAGTAAAAATGGAGCAATTTCATATAATGAATTTTTCTATTGGTATTTTATTTAATTTCTTATAAATGCTATTGTATAATAACGTAATGATATATAAAAAGAAAAAAAGAATAACCAAAGCAAACTGATAAAATGATGAATACTTTGTTAATACGATTTATCCCGTTGTTTCGTGTATAATCATTGTATAATGTATAAAAAATAAAATTATAATACTAATAATCATAAATATAAAACTATTCGTTAAAACTATTCTGTCTATTTGTAGTTTATTTTCTTTCGTTAACACATTTTGATGGACTTTTATTTTAGCGGATGTAATAATAGATGAGCAACAACACTAATTGAATGGTTTTCAACTCGCAACTACACTTGTAACTTATTCTATTGCAATATTCATTCACATTAAATTCAGAGGCCGAAAAGTCTGATGGCATGCAAAGTTGGAGAATGGCTCTTCTATTATGCATTCCATTAAATTTCATTTGTAATATTGAAATTCATAATGAAGCATTCACCGATTAGATAGCGGACGAATTGTCGTTGTTATCTAAATATACAGCGATTCATCAGAACTAACAACAAAATCCATGGAATTTCTATGATTGACATTCACATAAATAAAAAAAGACAAAAATTTACTTTTATGTTTGAATTCATTTAAAAAAATTAAGTAACAATCATTGTCTGGTCAGCTCAATATGATAAAAGCTCGTTAGAATAAATTGCGTGTAAGGCATATTATATCCGGTGCCCAATGGTCCAAACGTTTGAGTGACTACCTAATTCAATCGATGTAATCGTTTTTGGTTTCCATTCAATGCCATACCATATCTCGCATATTTTAAATTCAACAGTCACTCAAACGGTTCGGTTTAAATTAATATCGTTAAGACATTTTTCATTTCTTTTTATATTTCTGTTGGTCATTGTTGTTGCTATTATTTTTGGCCTTTTAAGTTAATAAGTATGTATTGTCTCATTATGACTTCTACTGCGTATTTTATTGTGGCCCATTAATGAATATTATGTACATTAAAATGTATTTGCAACTATTTACAGTATTGTCCATAACGAAAAGTCTTTGTGTTGTATTATTTTAGAAGTTTTTATTTTAAAGTTTTATTGTGTTCGTATCGGGAATAAAAGAACCTAAAACTTCATTCAGTTGAGAAGTCTTTAGTATTATCTGTGATTTTAAAAATATCAGTTTGTCAGTGTTATTATTCTCATAGTTACACATTGGATTTATGTAACTTGGTTTACGTTGGAGGGTGGCTGAAAAGTTTTTACTTGTTTTCATACAGTCGGTTTCAATTAAGCCGGTTATCGGGTTGTATCGATGGAATTTAATTAATCAACGGTGTGCACCCAAAAATCTCTTTTTCACCGAAGCGTTTTAAATCGAATCAGTTTGGATGCGGCTGCTGCCTAACGATTCAATAAAACACCACATCGGTTCAAAATTATATTGAAGGGAATCATAGAGAATAAATGTTCACAACAACGACGTGTCGTTCGATTATGGAAGGTGAGTGTTGCTACGCGGTGTATAGTTCTGTTGTTTTTTTTTTCTTCTGTTTTGTGTTTCTTTTCGGATCGATAAATTTTCCTTTTCAACATCCCTAACACGGAGTGTAGGGTTGTCATGCGCACACGTAACTATGCCAATTTCATTGAATTTTCCACACTGTACACGATAGAGACACATAGCAGCAGGAGGACCCAAACATTCAAGTTATCAAATTGTGTTACAGCCGAAATAAAAAACAGAGTGCGAGTGCATTGTGCTGATGTGGTTGTATAGGCAAAACCCCCTCAATGAATTCGGTTGCATAAAAGACGTAAGTTGCATGAAGTGCGAGGATACCTACAAAAATACTGAAGAACTATAAAATACAGAGACAAAAAGGGAAGAAATCAAGCGAAAATAGAAGTAGAAAAGCCTAGTACGATAAGAATTCTTCATTAGATCTTCTGTATTATATTTTTCTTATTTTTTGATTTAAACAATTGAGTGCCATTGCGAAGATAACAAGTGGATTTGTGTATCGAAGAAAACAGAATATAAAACTTTAAGTGATTCGTCTTTATTTATTATAAACTATAGTGGATTGTGAGTACAGTTTAATCAATTAAGAAGTTTTTTGTGGCAATCAAGGTAGAGTGGCAAACATTAATAAATATTTTAATTTGATAAATAAGTGATTGAATAATTACAAAGGATTCACTATTCGATGAATACTCTCTGACTTGAGGATACTATACGCTGTGACATTTAACATAATGCCTCAAATTAAAGTGGAAATTTTAATGAAAATCATATTTAAACATTGGTGAAAATATTATGTGAATCTATTCTCGGATTTTGCAGAAATATGCCTAAAACACAAATCTGAAAAGAATACTATGTGATAAATTAACATGTTCACATTGAACCCATACTGTAAATGAAATTTTATATGAAAATTAGTTGATTGATGACAACGAAAGAACCTTGTTCAGCACCTACGCCTTTATCATTCTGTAAAATGTATGCTAGCAAATAAATAGAGAAAACGGACTCTATACAAACAATCGTTTGTGTTCACCATAAATATTAAATTTCATATCAGCAAACTTGGTCAGGTCCTGCTGATATCACTGGTGCCCCAAAAAGGCAAAAACAAAAAAAAATACGAATGGATTTAATTAGTCAAATTCACGAAAGTTTGTGTGTTAATTTCCTTCATATTCATTAAGCGTAAAAGCTGTTCTTTGAAGAGGCCATAAAATAAATGAAATTAACTAATCCATTAGTTTGAATCAAACAGTTGATTACAATTGCTATCAACTTAGATTTTGCAATTTGTTTAATATTTCTCGTCAATTATTTATCGTTAATGGACATCGTAAGTGTATTGAATTCATTATTAATTTTGTAGCATAATTAAAAATCAAACAGATTTCCATAATAAGAATTTGATTGATACCAATTCATTACGCATTTGATGCTATAGTTATTGCGTAAATAAACTAAATTAATTCTTAAGTCGAATTAAAAAATGTAAAGGAAACAAGGAATTCCACCATATCGTTCTCAAATTATTTTCTTGTTGCAATTGAATCGTCAATAAAAGTCGTATTTGTCTATTTGATTTCGCATACATCCATTCATTGTGTTTAACGGAGGGCACAAACAGACCCAATATAGATGAGTCACCTAATCAGAATTTCTTATTCATATGCACACACCAGTGCCACAGCAAGAAACCCCTCGTTTGAATGGCAAACACTTTTCATTCTCAAAAAAACGAGAGATCTAAAACGTTAACAAATTCACCCCAAAAGAATTGAGGGTATTTTCCTAGAGTCAAAAACACATTATACAATTGCAATTTAATCTTACCGTTGAAATTGCTGAATGGTTTTCTTTTTTTTTCTGCTTTCTTTACTACTTGTTTACTTGTAAACATTTGATTCCAGATTTATACTGATGTTGTTTTATTTTCAAATGTAATTCAACGTCATATGAATGGGATAGAAGAAAAACTAATAAAGAGTGAAGTAACCAAGAATGATAAAAACAAATATACCGTTTATCTGTGTCGTACTATCAGTAAATGATTTTTTTTACTTCTGTAACGTTGAATTAAAGAGTTTATTTGAAATTATTTGATATGACATTCCACACATATGAATTATGGTATTTTTCATTTAACCCAAAAAACTAATTATTAATTAATTGCATATGTTTCAGTATGATAAGCTATTGAAAGAAAAGAACTCAAACTACAATTTGCGTTAACATACACATCTGAGGTAGACGGTATTGTGAATACGGGAAGAATATTATTAAATGCAAATAAATTGTGGCACAAATAATGATGAAATGGCTGCTTCCGAACCACCAGAACCACCGCCTCGTAATCCAGATAAAATAAATTCATCACTTAAAGTTTCACCGCAATCAAACAAGAGTAATGATGAGACTAAATTAGAGCCAACTGATAAATATTCACCGTCAAATAAAGACGATCAAATAAATTTTCATGACAATAATTCAACAGAACGAAAGGAGAATGGAGCAACTGCAAAGAATCCAAATTATATGAATTTGAATTGTACCAGTTTAAATGGTATTCAATAATTAACATTTTTAATTTGAAAAGTTTATGAACTATTCAATTATGGTTCTGTTTTTAGATTCATTAAACAATAGCATGGGCTTGTCGGACGATGTCATAAATAATAGTGAATTGGAAACGCCGACCAATGGTACACAATTAAATACAATACAAGAGAATGGTATAATTATTATTCGATGATCTTTATTAAATTATTAATTTATTGACTTGTGTATCAATGTGTATTCACAGAACCGGACGTTCAACGTTCCCAAGACTTAAAATTAGAAAATGAAGCACTGAAAAAGGAAGTGGCTCGTCTGAAACGACTAATAGAAAATTCAGTTGGTGGTGCTATTGGTGGTCTTGAATCATGTGCCGAAATTGAACGTTTAGAAACCGAATTGAAGTCTACCAAAGAGCTGAATCAAAGTAATTTTATTGATATAATATAGGAAAAAACTATTACTGTATGTTGAACTAACTTCTGGCTATCCGTTTAAATTTTATAGAATTAAAATTGGAACGTAGAAAATTGAAGAGTGATAAAAATGATTTGTTGCGACATGTTAGACAATTGTGTACAACACTACAAGATAAAGAACAGGAATTAAGAGACTTTATTCGTAACTATGAACAACGGTTACGTGAAAATGATACAAATAATGCAAAAATGAGTGCAATGCAAGGCAGAGAACGTTGGTCGTTGATAAAACAGGCACAGGATGAATCAGAACGTAGTATAGCATTGGCTGAAGAATTGAACGCTCGTGATATTCAGTTGCGCAGAACCCAGGAACAGCTACAGGAAGCGAGAAGACAACTATCAGGTTGTTTATCAGATCAAGAAAGTGTTGTTTCCTTTGCACTATTAACACCACCCTCCGGTTTGAAAAGTGATTTGAATGCACCTGGTGGAGTATGCAATTATGATACAACAATTCGGGGTAATATTTACAATTCATACAGATATTATGTGAATGCCATAATAAATTCCATGTCTATATGCCATTATAATAGGTACAAGTGATAAAGACAGCACGGCCGGCGATTTGAATCTTAGTGACGGCGTCTGTGAGTCTGGGCCATTCATTTCAATAGATCCAGACAATGTGTCTTTAGTATCATCGAATCAATATAGTTATCAATGTAAGTGCATATTAATCTATGGATTCTATTTAAGGTTCATGTTGTTTATAACAATAATAAACTCTTTACCACTCCATATACCACCCACTGCGACATTTCACATAATGTTCAATATTCTATATTGGTAGAAAGTCATTGAAATATCAATTTTAATTTAATTTTATATTTTTATTTTAGATGGTACTCCAAAGGATCGTAGTCCCACATTTTCACCATTAAACTCAACAACGTTTTCACGTTCAATTGATTCCGGTTCACTTTCACGTTCCGTTGAACAATTGCGGGCGCCTGTTGAAGGTGAAGAACTGTCAATAACAAAGAAAATTCAATCAAAACTTATGAAAAACACCCTGGGTCGTAATAGCAGCCGCGGTGGCACTTGGGGTAGTATTAGTCGGGTATTTGCTAGATCAAAGAAACGACAAAATATACTACAATATGATAATCCAACAAATGATAGCCAATGGAATAATTATAACGAAGATACGTTTGCGGAAAAATTGAAATTATTACGCGAAGCAGCAGCAACCACAATTGATCAATGGAAAGCGCCACAGGTGTTGGCCTGGTTGGAAATCGCTCTCGGTATGCCACAGTATAGTGCGCAGTGTGCAGAAAATATTAAAAGTGGAAAACTATTGCTCGAATTATCTGATACAGAATTAGAAAATTGTTTAGGTTTAAGTCATCCGATTCATAAGAAGAAATTACGATTAGCCATCGAGGAACATCGTCGGCCGGATTTAATACGATATCCATTAATCGGACAATTGGGTCACATGTAAGTGTAAACAATTGCAATCATGTTATTTGCTATTATCATATTCTGTTTTATTGTTTTATTTTAGGTGGGTGATATCTGAATGGCTACCGGATCTTGGATTACCACAATACACAGAATCATTTTTACATTGTTTGGTCGATGCACGAATGTTGGACACACTGTCCAAAAAGGAATTAGAAAAATACTTGGGTGTTACCAAGAAGTTCCATCAAGCCAGTATTGTTCATGGTTTGTTCTCAATATTGATTTTTAAAGTGTGTAATTCAATAAGATGTCAATTACAGGAATCCATGTCTTACGTATAATGAAATACGATCGACAATCACTGTTAATACGACGATCACAATCAGAGCATGTAGACACTGATCCAATTGTATGGACAAATCAACGATTTATCCGATGGGCATATTCAATCGATCTGGGTGAATACGCCAATAATCTAAAGGGTGAGAATATAAATAACGAAACAAATGGAAGACTATTTTTTCATTAACGCTGAATTTATTGACATTTTACAGAAACTGGCGTTCATGGTGGATTGGTTGTACTTGAACCGTCTTTCTCAGCTGAAACGATGGCTTCTGCATTAGGTATTCCAGCATCGAAGAATATTATACGACGACATTTAGCTGCAGAATTCGAGGCACTCATTGCTCCTGCTAGGTAATAGCCTGTTAAATTAATTTTACTACTGCTTATCAGTTAGTCGTAATAAAAAACTTGTAAAATAAATAAAATTTCAGAGCATCCCTTGGTCAAGGTATAAGAACGGGAAGTGGGAGTATAATTCCAATTACTGGATCAAATGGATTGCAGCAGCCATATAATACGGATCGTCGATTACGGGTATGCAATAATTCTTATTTGCTATTAAAGCTCGTCATCAAAGTTAAATTAATTTTTTTTTATGTATTTTCCTATGTATTGCTCGCTGTACAATAGTTCTCTTCTTGGAAGGGGTCACAGGTAATTGAAATTGATTGAGATGATAACCAACGTCACTTTATATTAACCACATTTCTAATCGACATCATACATTTTAGGGTTCAATATCGAAAGCATTCCAATTCATCGGTTCGAGCCGTAGTGATAAACAAAATCCGACGTCACCAACATCATCATATGGTGAAAGTGAAAGCAGCATGTATGCGATAATTGGTAATCAACAATCCCAAACGACATCACCAGTAATGCCAAATCATCGTGTTAGTGCACCACCTTTGGAAAATTGTAGTTCAACATTACCTCGTTATGTCGATCATCGACGCGTTAAAAGTATCAGTGATATTGAGATAATAGCAGCGACTCCATAAAATGACTGCAATTAAACTAAAGCAAATTGAATATAAATGAACATCTGCAATATTTAGACCAATACCATTGCTAATTAAGGAACCATTTAAACAGTGTAATAAATAATTAACTCTTATCATATGGTCTCGCTTAATTGTGACCTAATGTGAAATAGATACAGTTTATGATACAATCGAAACCCAAATGAGAAGCAAAAAAATGCTCTAAAGTATACCATATCAATACATTAATACCTAATAGTAATTACTTACCAATATAAATATTAATGAAATAATAAACCTATAGTTAATGTTGTAACTTTGTTCCATATAAACTACATAATCAAATCGCTCTAAACAGCTATAAATAAAACCTATCTTCCGTTATATTTTATGTAAAATCAAATCTAATGTGAAAAAGTATTGCAAAATTTATATAATTCAACTGTAAAGCCAAAACGCATCCATTTATGCTGTCTTAATTAAATTCAGTGTCAAATAAATGGACTCTTCTGTTAATAAATGGATACACCACATTTGAGTGAAAATAAACATTTCGTAACTTGCGAATATAATTAAATGTAATTTCTAACAAACCTACAAATTAATCTTAACATAAATGTAATACTTAGCATTTATTCTTCAAATATAAGTGAGAAATATAAACTTAACATGCTGTTAATGGTGAAATGATACTAACAAATGTGAATCATATTGGCAATGACGTATCAAAACCATCTGATGTGGTGGTCCAAATTGATCAAATTGATGGAAGATAATTTATTTTCAAATTAACTTGTGTACCTTTTCGCTGCTCTAATTATTCATAAGATCCATTATGAATTCACAGTCATAAATCTATAAGAAATATGAAGCTCCCACAAGTTAAAAAAGATTTATGCAAATTGTATGTAGAAACATAGTTACTTCAAGGATATCCGGTACATTGATTCTACTCATATTCTATCTGCATAAGTTTCTTCATTACTATTCGATTAATTATAATGGTATGATTCATATGTTACACATAAATTCAACATATTTAAATTGTACTGATAACGAATCTGTAAGATCAAAGGAGTTGGATCACATTCAAAACATTAAATCAAACGTTGAAATTATCTGTGTTTTATATATGTTGTATTAGATGAAATTCAACAAGCGTTATTGATTTTCTCTTTTGGGAGTAAAACTTATAACTAAGAAATTCTTTTTGATAAACAATTTTTAAATTAAATTCGTTTGGTGGTTGTTTTCTCCTCCGGATTTATTGCAAATAAAAATGATAAAACGATTTGTAATTTATTTAAAATAAAATGAAAAACTGAAAACGATATTTCATTGATTGATAAAGAAAATCCTATAACATAAAATTAATTTGAATTTAAGTATAATTTATATTGAGAAAATGAAAAACCGTAAATGTAAATTTAGATAAAATATTTAATAAAGACTTTTTTGGCGCATTAAATACATAAATTTAAATGTAACATTCAAACCACAAGGTGAAACCAAAGTAAATAAGACATCAAATGGGATGACAGTTTGTTTTTGTCCTTAATATTCCCTTGATTACATCGTCAATGATATACACCAAATTGATAATTTTGGAATACCAGAATTTTTATCAACTGTTTTATTAAGTCTGTATGTACAAAAACGATTTACAACGTCCTGTATTCAAATATTTGTTTTCTCTTTTATCATTTTATCGTTAATTTCGTGTATCGAAACGGTTTTAGTTTTATATAATTTGTGTTTTAAATTCCATGTTTGTTTTTGTTTATATAATTTATAATTAAATTAAAGAAAATATTTTAAAATCCGTTTAATTATTTATTCAAATTGTTCTTGCTTTGTTTTGCGATGTTTCTTTTGTATTGGCGTTGAAGTTGTTTCGAAAAATAAGATAAGAAATAGTTCATCACTCTGCATAAATTATATTTACAAGATGCTAGAATATTTCCTATTGATATAAGCCTTTGTATGGTAATTGTGTGTCTTGATCGAAGATGCAATTGTTTGGATCAGATGATGGTCTTCTTTCAATTGTTGTTTACAGGTATCCAAATAGCCACGTCTAGGGTACAAATAATAATGTCAATAATGGTTTATAATTAGCTATATTATTATATTTTAGAAATTGAAATTTGAAATGAAAAAAAACAAATCAAACTTACGATGCATTCGTCCTCATTACACGTTCAGCCCATGTTTGTGGACGAGGTATTTCTCGTTTGAGTCCCCTTTGTCTTTTATCTAAATAATCGATCACATCATCGTAATAATTAACTCGATAATCATAAACGTATTTGTATTGCAAGAATTTTGGCCTACACAATTAAATTGAGAATGAGACAATGTTGAATAATCTTCTGTAATTGAGAATAACTAAATGAAAATGAATAAATACCTGACCCAATGTCTGTACAATTGGACTGGCTTTATACGATCATCAACTGGTACATCTTCATGTTCTGGTGGATGTTCCGATGATGGAGTTGTTGCTCGGGTTGATGCTCTTGTTGACGATGCTTTTGGTGTAACAGCACCGCTAGCCGCACCACTGGCTGCACCACTTTTACCTGGTGATTTTGGCTCCTTAGGTGTTGCTTTTGATGAACCAGCTTTCGATGATGTCTTCGATTTAGCTGGTGTTGCTGGCGTCTCTTCTGGTGCATCAAAACCCCATGGATCATCATCAGCCATATTTAATCTATTGATTTATTAATTAACACTCTGAAAATGATAAACCAATACGAAACACCAACAGTTAATATTTGATTAATTCAATTAGACGGATGTTGAAAACGGATAGGAAAATGAAACTAAAACAAACATTCTTTTAAACATTTTGGCACGAAAAATTGATCGACAGCTCAATTGGGTTCAGTGATTGGTAATCATTTAAAATGAA
This sequence comes from Coboldia fuscipes, assembly GCA_001014335.1. Taxonomy (NCBI): domain Eukaryota; kingdom Metazoa; phylum Arthropoda; class Insecta; order Diptera; family Scatopsidae; genus Coboldia; species Coboldia fuscipes. The sequence continues at coordinate 6,700 of JXOR01000874.1, read as the reverse complement.
AAATAGAGAACGATAAAAAATAAACTTCTATTGACTAACAATGAACCGATTAAGTTTTACGTAATCAACGGTATTATTCTATTTTGAGAAGACCGTCACAATTGAAGATTCATTAATAGATCGATGTTAAATTGGTTGAATTCTCTAACGATTTCGATTTTTTTATTGCCTCTGTCCAATAAGTAATTGGCAAAAAAAAAAAATCATTAAAATACGGTGAGCGATCATCAAGGAAACACTATACACTTAAAATCTAATTAAAAACAAATTCATTGTGCAACATTCGAATTGATTCTATAATTTCATTTCAAGTAACAGTTTCAAATAAATAATTTTTTTTCTTTCTTTTCATTTGTTACATGTATCTCTCTCTGGGTTGTTGTTCGATCGAAATACTTTCAGCACTGATTGTTAATTAGCCCATGGTTAGTTTCTAATTATTTCGTTTTTGAGGTCCCCCAAGGAAACATGTGAAACAAAAAAATCACTTCATTTTTGGGGAGATTACGTAAGAAGAATATACAAAAAGAAAAAAAAACTTCTTTCAAGTGCTCAATGTGAAAATATTGGTATCAAATTCATCCACTTAAAATAATAATTCAAATTCTCATTGATGTTCCCTTTTGATGTGTTACTGAATTATTCGGCCAGTAGTTTTCCATTTTAACAAAAACTTTTCATCAAGTATAAATTGAACTTGAATTTTTCCGTTTTATTTTTCTTTTTCTAACTGAACACTTGATATTTTCAAATTAAATTGGATTTCGTTAAATTCAATTGTGGCACTCACAAACTAAATTAAAATTCAGAATATTATTTTAGGTTTATTAAAACAATTCGATTATTATTCACAATTGAGAAATAAAGGAACCAACTGTTACCTCAAAGACTTCTGTTTTCGAAGAAGGTAATAAGGAGACTAATTGAGGTGGCAGACGTTTTAATGAACTAAAAACGGTAAAGGCACCAGCAAAATACCGTTGTCTATGTCTCTATTAAGTAGCCCAAGCCAATGTAACCGTTTAATAAAATTAACTAGACATTAGTTAAACAAGCAATAACGTTATATCAAACAACAATTATGTGTGAAAAATACATTAGAATCTTTATATTTCTTTTTTTTTTCTCTACATTTCAGTGAATCTTATTTTTCAAGTGTAAGTTTATTTTCATGAAAACTCATGAAATTAGAAGAATAAAAGAAACTCCCAATAGATCACATATTATTTTCTTGTTTGACTGTAATTTTCTCACTTTTACAAGTCTCAGCAGTTGATTTTCATTAAATTGTTGTGTTAGTCGGTATCATGGTTGATGATGTAAGGAACATATAAGAAAACATTATACAGATCGAGAGTTTTAATTTTTTTTTCGTCCAAATGAATGGCGTAAAAACTGAAAATGTTTATTGTTCTAATATCAAAACATAATATTATGTATCATTACTCTTAAAATTCTACAATGATACAATTCGTAATTATTTTAATTTTAAACATTTACATTATATTTAAAGCATATAAACTAATTTAATGTTTGTTTAGAGCTCAAGTGTTGTGTTTCTGTTGTAATTGAATAAACTTAGTATGTCCTCATCAAGGATACATCATAAGTGATTAAGATAATTAATATTCAACCATAGTGTACAGTGTTAAATTCTATTTTAATGAAACAATTTATATAGATCGAAAAGGACTTTTATAGTCAAAAACGATATAAACTAAGTGTAAAAAGAATTTGTTTATAGATTAAATTCATGACTTTCATTATGAGATCTCAATAGCAAATAAAGTAATTAAAATTGAAACAATTGTTCTATTTGAAAATCGTTTCCACATTGATGCAATCAATTATAAAGCGAATTTTTCCTCTGTTACTTATATAATGGCAATAGTAAAACATTTTACCAGTTAAGAATACCCATAATGTGTCTATTAAACGGGCAGCATCATCAAAAGGTGATCTGTCCAAACAATTTTTCGACAGTTAAAATAAATAAATAGCCACCACAAATGCTCGTGTGAAAATATGTCTTGAATGCGTGTGTTTGAAATTAAAGAAAAATAAAACGAAATATTCATTTCGAACTGAGCATCGAGCCTAACATCATCTGGTTCAATAGACTGAACATACAATTTTGTATCTAAGTAAATGGCAGCATATTAATTGAACTGATTATGGTGCATGTAATAAATCAAACATTCGATACATGGTAAATGCTAAATTTAATCCGTCCTTAATTTTTAGAAGACTAAAATCAATTGGTTTACTTTTCACTGACTCAAAATCAAATTGAAAATGAACAAAATATAAAGTGAATAAAAGTAAATCATTTAAGTTTCAATGAAAATTCCTATTAGAATTCAAATGTGATTTTCAATGAATTAGGTCTAATCTATTTCGATATGTTTAATAGTTATACCGAATATCGTGACATTGCCTTGATATCAGACTATACATATAAAATGCCATGTATTTAATTTAATTTTAATTAAATATAATTTGTAACAAAGAAATATTTAACGATAGGATACGATGAACCGAAAAGAAATTTCGATGTGATTCCTTATTCATTTTAAGACTTTTTGAGTGGCATCAATTAATTAAAATCAACGAGATTAAGTTTATGATTCATAATTGCAAACATTTTATAGAAATGATGCGTTCACTACATATTTTATGTGAATGATTGACGTTTAAATAAAGTGTGGCTTTCAATCTGATAATCATTTTGGTATTTTGACCTCAGCAGCAGATCACGTATGTGAAATTGGACGAAATTAAATTCCGCTATCCCCAATAGTTAATATTTGTCTCAGTTACAGCCAACAGTATGACATAATAATTAGATGTAGGCAGAATATTTAAATAATTATGTGAGAAGTGTGCCAACAGCAATTAGAATGGAATTATGTGATTAAATTACATGTAAACATGATTTTGTTTTTGTTTTCACATAAAAATACATTCCATATAATACAGTAGTGATAGTGAGATTTTCTACGCATACTGGTAGTTAGTCATTTAAAAATAAACCAACCGTAATCAACCAATTAATGTTACTAATTATATTTAGAGTTAATATTTGTTTTACTGAAGAATTTATTCACATAATTCATAATTTCTTTTTATTTTTCTTTGATAATGCAAATTGATTTGATTTATATGGGACTATGACATGTTAGATGAATTATTAGTTGTTATGTTGAACAGGAAACATAACATGATGTTTGCAATGATTGGTTCCCTCACCTTTTCAGCATCTTCCACATTTGGTTCTGCATCACGATTTCAATTTTTCACACAACGGGGATAACCATTTATTCTATTTTTATTTTCAATAGTGAAATAGATGTGCGGTTGTTTCACGTGAAGGTAATGAATCATTCTGTCAGTTGATCTGTTTTGCTTCCCAATTCCATTTCAATAGTTTCATGTTCTTAAACAAAAATTTAAACTTACCGTTTTCACTTTCAGTTTCTTTTTTCCGTAACCAAAATAGTTTCATTTTATGTATAACATTCGTTGAAAGAGTACTTTGATTGCAGTTTGTTTAAAAAAAATCTCAACAATTTATGGAGCTTTTAAAGTGAATTTCAAATCACAAACAAATTCATACAATTGAATACATGGCTGATATTGGATGCATCACTTCTGAAGTGATATGAATTTCATATTTCAATTCTGCCTATGAACGGTTCTCTCATATGACAAGCAAATTCAATTATGACATAAAACCGGTAATTGCGTTAAGAATTCGCGAATTGAGATATTAGAGTCAATATGCTAATATGAAAGCGGTATGCGAATACGATATTTTGGACTCCAATTATGGATCAACGCAAGCGAATCTAGTTGTTGTTAGATTCCAGGAATGCTAGTTAATTGTAACGCGGAACTTTAGTTTCACCAATTTGGAACCCGTAACCATATGCCGCTTATATTTAATATTCGTAAAATAAAAGTGTCCGCAAACTATTCTATTATAGAATATGGAAGTAATATGGAAGTGCCAAAATTGTTCATTTTTAACTTATACTGACGCCAGAATTTATACTATTCAATTATTGAACGTGAAAGGTGTCCGTGTTAAGTGTCCCCGATATTTTAAAAATTTAATTGAATAATAAAAATTATTATTTTAAATAAATTGAAGTAGTGGAATAGAGTTCAATACGTCTTAATAATGTGATGAGAATGAGAGGAACCAAATGGTTTCCAAATGGTATTCAAATTAATCGATTTTCGCAGCAAGTTGCGTCGATTTTCCCGCCCCTACTTTATACGATTTTATTTGGCAATAACCGCGTAACCAATTCAAATTCAATTATATATTTATTTGAGAAAAAAAGGTGAAAAATTTTTTGTGAATTAAAATTTATCAATTATTTTGTAATGGACGCTAATATGCAACCACGTTTACGGTGAGTTTAAAATTTATTGCATTTATTTAGTTTAGAATCATAAAACCAGACAAAATTTAGAATTGAATTTGTATGATCAGGAATCATAAATAGCATTGCACATAAATTGAGTCGTCGATTTAGCACAATCGAATCATTTTTGACATTCATAAATAAGCCAACCGAACGATTACAAAAGTTATAATTCTTTTCCGAATAAATGACATCCAATTGGGAATGATCTCCGGATAATTAACTAAAGAATATCATAAATGCAAAAGTTTCTAGCAATCAATGATTTATTTTAAAATACACGAAAATTGTACAACGTAGGGAAGTAGAATTGTTTAAAACTATAACATGTAATCCAATTTTAAAAATTTATCTAGGATCGTTTATACATTGGATTAAAATATAATAAATGTAAATTAATTGTTGATATGCAATTTGGTTGGGTGGTGAGATTTCTTAAAGTTCAGCTTCACTTTCAGCCAACAGTTTTTTAATATTTCCCAATCGACGTTCACGTGCTGCTTGTTTTTCACTCCTTTCCATAATATCACTGTCAATTTCAGCTAAACGAGATTTGGTGGCTTTAGCACGGATGGAAGCAGATGAATTAGTTTCAGCAACATCAGAGAATTTTGACCATTTTGTTAAACTGGACGGTTCAACGTCTTCAGTACGTGTTGTTACCTAAATAACGATTTATAATTAATTCATTTACTTCTCTTTCAAATTAAGAACATCATACCTTTAACATGCGACGGGTCAATCCAACAACATTATCATCAGATTTGTCTTTTTCGCCGAAATCAATTCGTGATTTTCTCAATATTGAGCTTTTGGCAACATCAAAATCTGTATCATCGGCAAATGAAGTAACCTTTTGTTTATTGGCACGAATACGGCTCAATGTAGATTGGATCTACAATTATGCAAAATAAATAATTAAATTCTTCACTCAGCACAATAAAAATAATAATTACATACTTCTTCATCTATATCATTATCAACTGTAAGTGGAGCACCGCGTGAGGCTCTCAATCCTTTTGAATCAAAGAATGTTTCTTCGGTGATGGCTTTTTCAGCCCGTTTCCTGGCTGCACTCAAATCTTCATCAAATAATGAATCGGAAAATTTGATTTTAGGTGCGGGTGGTTCATCAAACATTGGCCTAAAATAAAAAGAAAATAAGCTTGTTAGTTTCGATTCTTAACATATAACATTCTATGTTCAATTTGACGTAATCCCTATTAAATAGTCAAATGTTTCCCACAATATTCAAATAAAGAAAATATATATACATATGATATACAAAGTCGAATAAACTGATCACGATTCATAATGGACATGAAAATAAGAATGAATGTAGGATAAAAATAACATAAATTTTCATACAACATGAATTGGAATATAAACAGTTGGATATCATTAACTCGGTGGAAAGACATTGAAAATCATCTATTTATAAATAAGAAATGATTTTTTTTTTACATCTTTTGCTCATTTGGTTTTCCTCTGGCGATCCAGAATCGAGAAAAACTGTCGATTAACAACTATTGACTAGAAGTCAAGGAAATATAAACCTAATTGAATATGAATTATTATTGATTCTCGATTTATTCAGTGTAAATGGATAACTTAAAAATTATTAAAAGAGTTATACCAATAAATATTGTGTTTGTTACCTTCCAGAGTATTTACGATCTAGTCTATCCAATGCTGGCTTGTAGTAGCTCTCACCAATGTTGTAGGCTGTGTTGTACAAGCGAGTTCTTCTTGGTCGTGACATTTTGTCCCGGGTTAACTGGAATCAAATAAATTTTCTTATTATTAATGAAAGCTATGTTAATTCAAAAATGAATTTCGTTTTTTTATTCTCTCAAAATTATTTGTTTACTATTTGAAGAGATTAAATGAAACATTGATGAATGCCAACAAATGTTCAATAGTGGGATGGATTTCGTAAAGGTTTCAATAATTATGTGAGTTTAAGATTCAACATAAATGCGGTTTTCATGAAGCGTTTGTTCTGGAATTTTATATATTTTTCCCATTATTCTAATAAAGAATGTCGTTTTTATATTTGTGAACACATAAATGAAATTCATGTTCATTTTGGTTTTTTATTTGTTGAGAGAATGCAGTTTGAATCGGGTGAGTGGTTGCGATGAATCCACCATTTAAGTGAATTATAATCATTCCTTTCAGTTGAGATGTTTAATTTCCGCAAATTTGCTCTACTATTTTACCTCCTAAACCAAAATAGAATTTACTGTTGTTTTTCAGTGTTCGGG
>JXOR01000872.1:0-45203 GCA_001014335.1 Coboldia fuscipes | reverse complement strand
GGAAGTTCAGATAAACTATGATCTCCTCATCGCAATCCAACAATATATATACTCAATTTGAACCGGATGAAATTGCTCCAGTTATCTTTTTAATATTTTCGTGCGTTCGAATAATTAAATTTGGCTGCATTTAGCAGTCACCTCTGATTTTTTTAATCAGCTAATTAACATTTTAATTCTCAACACACAGTACTTACGTAATAGTTAGAACATATGAAAATAAAAAAAAGTTCTCTTTTATGTCATGCATTATGTATCATTCTTTGGCTCTTCTATTTATTCCTACTATATACGATTTACATTCAATCAAGTTGGCAATTATCCAGATGATTTAACTCTTTGACATTCTCCCAAATTCCCTTATACGCAACCAGTAAAATTTATTGGCATGTTCCAATACAATTTATCTAGACATTTTACCATAGGTCATTTTATATTGACGTTACTTTAATCACATGGTCGTTATATACATATTACTAAACTGAATATACAAAATACATAATACGAGTAACTGAAATTTTAGGATGCTCAGATAAACATCGATTTCAATGTTAAATTTATTTTCGTCATCCTTGATTAAAATATTACTTCTGCTCTACCAAATGTAGTAATATTATCAATATATTAAAGCGCGTGAAACATAATATTCTATCTACGGCATTGTAAAAGGTTTCAATGCAATATTCCATGAGAACTTTTCATAACATCAACGCATGAACAAATCAGTGGGGAGAAACAAATTTATTATCAATAATCTTTCTTATAAAACGATTGCAAGAAGATGGTAAACGTCATTCCAAATTAGTAGTATGAATATTAGTTTATTTATATATTTACAATCGTTTTTCATGGCTTTTAACGAAATCTTTTGTTTCTAAGAAAAATCGAATGATCTGAAACTTAATACGAATGAGGACAATAAAAAGACCAATAATTATAGTAGAAAAATGAATTTTATTCAAAGTTAAAATTCTCAATAATCATTATATTCGGCATTAAAAATCAGGGTTCAAAGAGGTAATCGGGTGATAAAATATTCAAACAATTGGTCGCTTACTTCTTAAGGGCCAATGGAACGTATCCAGTGTTGAAAGTGTTGAATGCGTTGTAACCATATGGGTAGGTAAGTCCTGAGTAAGCTGAATAAGCTGGGAAAGCTGAGTAAGCTGAAACAGCTGGGAGGGCTGAATAAGCATTAATGGCTGGGTAGTTGTAACCGAAATTGTATGGGTAGTTGTAGGCAGAGTAAGCTGAGTAGATTGGAGCATCAAGGGCTGAGTAGGCTGAAACGATTGGGCTGGTAACAGCTGGAGCAACAACGGCTGGAGCAACGGTTCCAACAACTGGAGCAATACTCTTAACAATTGGAGCAACGGTGCCAACAAGTGGTGATGAGACAATCACACCTGGAGCAGCAGCAGCAACAGCCACGAAGGCAAGAAGAGCGACCTATAATTACGAGAAATATTCAATTAAGTAAATTTCAATTATCACTATGCTCAATAATTATTTATCCACTTACAAATTTGAACATTTTGATTTGAGGTTTTTTGATTTGCTTAACTGGAAGTTCAGAGAAACTATGATTCAATCCTCCGCGATGCGAAATATTTATACCAGCTTCATCCGCCTTAGAAATTCAACATAAAGTAATAGAATCTAATTCGGATTAGTGTTGTACACCTATAGCTAATACTATGTACACCATATTGGTCTATTATGTAAATCGGCTGTCTGTTAAAGTCACGTCATCTAAAAGTTAAGGGGTCTTCAGATTATCATATAAATATTTGCAAATTAGATCAATTTTACGAATATCATGCAAAAGCATAATAAAATTCGTTCAGATTAAATGAACATAAGACATTTGGGAAGATTCGAAGAATAAGAAGATCGAACGAAAATCAATTTATTTTAGTATGGCCATTTATTTGTCATTTCATTTAAATTTATAATCAGATTTGATTAGACTTTAACACCAATTTATTGAAAGACATGTAAACCAAATGGATATGATGGTGGTTGTTGGAAATATCCTGGATCGGACGGCTCCCAGAATGCTGGATATGTGGTTACATCGAGTTTATCAATATTTGCTGGAATTACAGGTTGTACTGGCTGCGGTGAACTTACAGCGACGTACGCTGGAGCTTGATATAATCCCTTGTAGCTATAAAACTGCGGAATTGCTGTAGCTAGACCAGCAAACACACAAACAATGATGAGGATTGAAATCTGTAATAGATTTGAATGAATAATTGGATCAATTTACAATTATATCAAATGAATTACTTACTAATTTCATTATATTTGATATATTTCACGACAAAAACTTTATGATTTGAAGAAAAATAGCTTGAGAATTCATATTTATACGATATTTTAGGCTAAAAATAGCCATATTGAAAACAATAAATTACATTATTGTTGATTTGTTAAATTCATTTAATTCAGACCGCAAAATAAAAACGAATATTTTATTGCTAATATTTTAATAAATTCAGATCAATAAACCAGTCATCTTCAAAATAGTAACTAATAATCTAGAAGTTTATCTAATATTCTCAAGAATATTGTTCTTAAAGTTCAAACATTGTTTGACGAGATATTAGCATACAAGTAAACCAGTAAATAGAATCCAATTATTACTTTAGTTTCTGGCCTCAGACAATACAATAAATTAAATTAATCTACTGCGATTGAATCCATCAATTTTGGTTATGATATTAAAGCAAAAACTATCATAAATTTCTGAGGCGAATGACCTGTAAATCAGACGCATTCCTATTCTGTGATTGCATCATACATTGTTGAGTTTTGTTAAATAATTTCTAAGGTGAAAATCCTAATCTATAAATCTAATAACCAAATTAGTGTGACAAAAAAAAAATCACTTTAGTCTGGATCAACAGAATGGCACTAAAGAACAATATCAATTCATTAAGACGTACAGAAATACGTTGATCGTTTTACATAATTCTAGTGCCAAAAAAATAACATCCAATATTCTATATTTTTGACCATCGTCATTAAATGTATCATAAATTAAAATCATTTCACATATAAACGAGGATTAGTCAAGCCATTTGCTCTATCAGGGATAGAAACAAACTAAATGTTGTCTTAAAGTTACTAAAATTAAATGAAGATCCAGTTTCTAAACCATTACTTTTTTATTCCTTTTTCTGTTTTTTGTAACGATTCAAATTTAATGGCAGCATTGATCTGATATATTATATATTCGGTTTTATATGCTAAAAATTTGTGCTCTACAAAAGACCGAATAAAAAGAAATAAAAAGTGTTTTGGCACGACCAAAAGAAAACGAAACAAACATGAATCCCACATAAATACTGGAGTATTGCAATTATAAAATTAACATAATCATTTGCCTAAACTCGTAAATGGTAACGTAAAACATAAAAATTAAATACAAAAAAATACAAGAATTGATACAAATTATATTTGAAGTTGTCACATAATGCCAAATAGGCAAATTCAAATTGATAAATTTCAATAAATTCCGGGATCACCTAACTCAACTGTGTTTCTTTGAGACGCTTCAACGTAAAACTCATAGTGAATTTACAATGCAGATTTAAATCTCATACACAGGTGATCTGGTAAATGTANTTATATTTGAAGTTGTCACATAATGCCAAATAGGCAAATTCAAATTGATAAATTTCAATAAATTCCGGGATCACCTAACTCAACTGTGTTTCTTTGAGACGCTTCAACGTAAAACTCATAGTGAATTTACAATGCAGATTTAAATCTCATACACAGGTGATCTGGTAAATGTATAACAATAATAAATAAACGAGAAAAAAAAACTACTCTATCAGAATGATCAAGAAAAACGAGCATCGGCAAAAAGACTTGTTATTCAATCAACGGCTGGTCACAAAATAACGCTCTGAACGACCTTAAAACTAGATCAATATATGCAAATTGTACCACCACTCTACTATAATCCAGTTGATACGATGATATATTGAAATTTATCTTAACCAAGTGAATGCAAATCATCAACGAGACAAAATTACTCTCAATATTTGATAATGTTGCTATTAAAAATGTTACCTAATAATTGACAATTTTAATTTAAGAAAATCGATCATTTTACATGACCCTGTCCAATATCATTCATTTGGTCTGTATCTATCGATCGATCTTTTGATCACTTTCAATATATTTTATTGCTATAAAAACGAATTGTATATGGTCCCATAGTAAAGACGATACATTTAATACGTCAGTTAGTGAAAAAATTAATTATCATAATACCAAATCAAAAGAAAGACAAAGATATGCTTTAAGATCAACTAATTCAATACCATTCTGTACCAAAATGAATTAATTTTAGGATTTTTTTTTCTCCTTTGGGATTTGATATAAAAAGATCGTGTGGAATTGACATTATGTTTTAGACTATTATGCTCTTGATTTATCTAATCTTTAGTTTTCATGCTTTGTACGATAGACAATAACATTCACCAGACACTAAATTGTCTATTGATATCAGTAAACGCAAATTAGTTTATAATGTGGGCATTCAGTGTGAATGAACGAAAAATGCCATCAAATACAATGTTTCATTCTAATCCAATTAAAACAAAAAACATTTGATTCTAATGCAGAGTACATTGGTTCATTCTCCATTAAAAGACTACATTGTCTTTTTATCAAAATGAAATGAATACAATATTATATCATTGGCAAATATTCACACTCACCTTTATAAAAACATTAAATGTTTTAATTAATTTAAATTCAACTAAACAAATTGAATATTATGATTCGCGTGATTTTAATTTTCAATTTATTCAAATGAATATCTAACTCACTGAGAGATTTTAAACTATTTGGTTAGTAAAATAAACCTTTAAATTGACTAATTAATTTCCTCTATAATTAACACTAAATTCCAGTGGCTACAAATTAGCAAAGTCCATGGGTTTTGGTTACAAATCGCGAATTTAACAATGACCCATAAGTTCCAACGGCCAAACTTCCTCTCTTCGAAGGACACATAAGTTTTTTTTATTCACACCTGGTATTACCTGTTGTTGCGAATTACATTTGTATATAGTTAAAGTCAGTCACATAAAACAATAATTGGTTTTGTATAAAATTGATGGTACAGGAAACTGCTGTTATTAACAAGTTTAACGGCCAATTATTTTGTAATACCATCAAGCTTTGTGCACTTGAATTATTTGTATTTAATTGACAGAGCACAGACGCATTATCAAAGACTGTTAAGAACCCATCAATTTTTTTGCGTATAAATATTTTGTGTTTTCTTTTTGACTGGCTGGCTGTAACACTGAATTCAATGATGACCTTGACTTTGAAAACCTTGAAATTACAAAAACAGAAAAACTTATTGGACACCGTTGAATTAATATACATGAATCAATTGCTCGATATATTTTTGGTTGTATCCATAGAGACACTCCTTCTCAATGTTCATAATAAAAGACATAATATTCAATAGATTCAATCATCTATAGATTTGTTCCAATTAATATTCAACTCTTGTAATTTATGTGGGGTGAAAACAAAATCCAAAATTAAATTCTAAATGTTTTCAATAAACATTTTAACAATTTTTATTTAACTGATAATTTAATACAAGTTTTATTTCTATCCATCTAGTTTGTATTTAATCAATACTGAAGATGCATTAAAACAAGTTATTTTCTTTAAGTTTAATGTTTCATACGAAACAAAAAAAAAATGTAAACAGAATCCCTTTGTTTTCCAATTCTTGGACTATAAGTTAGCCAAAGAACCAGACTTGTATCGAAAAGATATACAACAATTACCTTTATGTGAATCTTGAGTTAAGTACTGTTAAATAAAAAATATTTTATTCTGATATTCATATGAAAATAAAGAAAAATACAGATATTATCAAAGTTGGAGCGCATTATAAACTGGTTTAACAACATTATACTTACATTTCATGCACTTTATTATTAATCTTAAATGCAGAATTTCTCGTCTATGTTGTCTTCTGCATTACTAGAATTTCTCATATATTATTATTAAATGGAGTTCAATTGAACAGCGTCTAGTATAAATACTACATGTAATTCCTTGGAATAGCATCAGTTCAAGACTAATCCTTGAAGAGTAATCAACAAACAAAAACCAAAACCAATCAAAATGTTCAAATTCGTGAGTTCTTTTATTAATAATCAGTGTAACATTTTCATTAAATTTAACTAATAAAATTTTAATTATCTTAATTCACAGTTGCTTTTCGCTTGTCTCATGGCTTTTGCTGCCGCCAAACCAGCCACTTTAATTGAAACAACACCAATTACACGCGCTGGCACCTTTGCCTATACAGCTCCATTGACCTATTCAGCACCATTTGTTAAACCATTGACCTATGCTTCACCATACTCATACAGTTCATTCGGATATCCATTGGGTTACTCATCATTGTCCTACCCATTGACATACCCATACATCGCCTAAAGAGAGAATCGAGACTAAAATCGGCTATGGACTTCTAACATCATAAACATATTCAGTATCGCCATACGCCGAAAATTACTGAGAAATTATGTGAACAAAGTTTTGGATAACAATCAACCTAAAACTTAAACAAAATCATCATAATCACAATATTTGTAGAAGAAAATTACAATGAAATCCATCAAATTGTAATATCCATTATCATTCATTAAAAATGCATTTGGTGTTCAAAATAATATTTCACTGATAAATCATCAATAATTTTCGCATTAATAAAATTCATTCATCATGAAGTTACTGTCTTTTTTATTATTCCAATTATTTCCTTTACAGACTGTAATATAAGAGTTGAACAAAAAGAATGCATTGTTTTAGAACATTTCATTTGTATCTTCATTAAAATCGATCAGGGAATCGGTTATTAGGTACTAGCTACGGCATTTATTTCCAGGCATGGAGATGAGTAAGTGGAGCATAATCCAATGGATGACTGAGTGCAGCATAATCCAATGGATGAGCGAGATCCCATGAAGATAATGGCAAATGTAATGGAGCAGCTGAATAGTGGATGGCTGGCAAATGTGAATAAGAAATGGCTGGAGCTGGAAGAATCAAGGGTGCTGGCAATGAAAGTGGAGCAAGGGCCAAACTATCAACTGGATGAAGAAGTCCTGGCTTGGCAGCAGCAACAGCCAAAAAAGCAGCAAATAATACCTAAAATGTGACACGATTATTAATCCGCCTTTATATCCTCCTTCTTCACTTTCAATTCACTTACGAATTTGAACATTTTTAAATTATTTTTATTAATTTTTCAATTTTCACAGTAAACAACTGTACAATCACAAGCACTCTGGTTTTATGATTTTTCTTAAAATATTACAAGTCTATTTATATAAAACTCATGATATAATCCAATGGTGAGGGCTGAATTCAATGGTCATATCAAATGTAACAAACGGTGTATTAGTTCATATAATTTGCATTTAATTGGCATCGTTATATTTATCTCTTGTTGTTGTTTATTTTTTTCACTCACTAAATACTAAATATACATAATCTTGACCATAAAGTTTTGGAATTCCTGAACCATAACCGATTTTAAGTGGTTTTATGTCATAATTGAAGAATGACTGCACTATGGGATTCAAATTAGTTTCTATAATTCATATCACTTTATTATGGTAATCTGCCGATTGATAACATATTAATTGGTGTGACAGATACTGAATATTTATCCGATAAAAAAAAACAAGATTCACCTTGCAATGATAAATGTGCTTTAACTTTTAATTCATAATTCCCTTAATATGTATACACTAATGAACTTGAAATAGATAAAGGGTCTCATCATCCAAATATGACTATCGATAAATTAAAAGTAGGAAATGAATCATTAAAAACCAGATCAATTTGTCGAACGAATGATCTATTTTACACAAATTTTGGGCATATCTGGTGATTTATCGAGATTTATCTGGTTGTTATGATAATTTACTTCTTGTGTAAGGTCATGTAAACGCATTATTAGAATGGTATTTTTGCTCTACATACATTATTTGAAGCCAAAAACAAAATCAAATCCAAATTTTCCATATGATAATGTCTACATTATGCCGGTGTCATTGTTTCGTCACACCGACTACGTATTCTTACCATAAATGTGAATAACGTTTATGTCATAACTCTGTTTTCGACATATACCTTATGTTAAGTTCATGTGACTTTGCACTAGTCCATATCGGTTCATTCATACATTTTCTACCTTCTCAATAAACGCTGATCCAACAGCATATTAGAGAAAATAAAACTGAAAATTCGAATAAATTTTTGGCATCCTCTCGTGGCAAACAGTCTTATTTAGTACAAGATATTCTGGTATCCTACTGTTTTAGTGTGTTAAAAATAATCGCCTTTCACGTTATTATTCCATTAGATTCATATTAGTAAAATCATTTAGTAATATCTAAATCGTGTTCCATGTCAAGAATATCTATTAAGTCGTAAATAATTCTTATGGTCAGGACACGTTGTTATCCCAATAATAAGTCATTTAACAATATTGTATTCTTTTCATCGCATTCATCATTAAACACTTCTAAGTGAATCACCTTTCATTAGTTAATTATGCAATAAATTTTAATTTAAAACCAAGATATAATAACGACAATTTTAAAATTCAAACTTATTAATTAATAAGATATTGTGATACGGATTCAAGTGACGAATGCACGTGATTCCAACTGCAAACTATAATCTCTGATGTCAAGTTTAAATGTCTCAAGTTTCTAATAAAGAGTAGGTATTAATGAATCAGTGTCACGGTTATACACCCACAGATAATCACGCTTTTCACTAGGAAACATTTCATTCGAATCGTCAATCTGTTATGATTTTTAAAACGTTTTAAATGTGAAGTCACATTTTATATTTTCGATTGGAGAAAAAAAAATAAATTTGTCCATTTATCCAAGTGCAAAAAAACAATAAAATTGATATCCTTTAAACGTTTTTACTAAATCTCGATATAATGGATAATAAACGTGCCATGAAATGACGCCCGCATTTTGCGTTACGTTCTTCTTCACAAATAACAAAAATTTATTAATTTTTCTCTGAAGAAAAACAAATCTTAATTAAATGGCTTCTGTTCTG
Source organism: Coboldia fuscipes (assembly GCA_001014335.1). NCBI lineage: Eukaryota > Metazoa > Arthropoda > Insecta > Diptera > Scatopsidae > Coboldia > Coboldia fuscipes. The sequence continues at coordinate 36,053 of JXOR01000872.1, read as the reverse complement.
TTATCAGTAAAAATAATTGATCCCAAAAAATTGACATTATCATTTATCGTCGATTATTAATTTATGAAAAATGTCATTGTAAAATGACACCGTTGAAAGGATCCTATTCTCATTGATATCTTCCGTTTGTACCACCCACCTATAAATAATAAATTAATTAAGATTTTGTATTCAAAATTTCATCTATTTATAGGTATATTGGACTTTAATTTAACGATACCATTTCAATTTACATGCCTATTTGTCCTTCAAATAATAAAATTAGATTCAATGCTCCTGTTGGCTTCTATTACGCATTAACTCAATACACACAATATAATAATAATTACGATTTGATGGTAATAAGAACGCAAACACATCAACACTTGGTCAACTGACCAGCTACCCTTATTACGATCAAAATAATTTCATTTACTCCACCATGTTTATTGTTTCTTTTTTCACATTCTACTTCTTTTATTTTTATTCAATTGTAATTCGTATGAATTTTTGATGTGTACACCGAAAAAAGTAAACAAATTTGTACGAAGAAACCAGACCAAATCCTTTGACAATATAGTATTTGTCGTCTATGTGATTTAATCAAATAAAACATGTCCTACTTCAATACCAAACATGTCTGGTAAACTACGCCGAAATGTGTTAATAATGACAATAACAATTAAATCAATTCCCAACGGATGCAAGGATAGTACAATATTAAATCATCAACTGAGATTAATTGCGTATCAATACGATGACAAATAATTTCGTTATGTATCGCCCTAAAGACACATTGGATAAAAATAAGTTCAACAGACAGTTGAAATTCTGATGCAATCTTTATTAAATATTTTGAATATTTTCCTTACAAATATTACATTTAAACATCATAAGTTTTATCATACTAAGTGTTGGTACATTACGCACCATGCATTAATAATCACTATCTATTTAGCATAAATTAATATCGTATATTTAGTAAGATCCTACTCAATTCTACACGTACGATAACTCGAACTACGAACTCTGGGTGATAGAGTTCAATCTATAATTATACCAGAAGACATTTGAATTTATACAGTTTAAAGGATTAATGACGAACATTCATATCATATTTTTAATAACACGAGCGAGACACTACGATAATCATGCATTTATAATGTCATTAATTGACTTGTTAATGCCATAATTTACGCCTTTATGCGTTTTATATCGTATGGGTATTAACAGGTCATTTACATTGTTATTTTTCCTAATGCGAAATCTAAATACACAGCTTAACATTCAACCCTTTTACCAGATTGGATGATGTAAAAATATATGAATTGCATGTATGAAATCTAGAGATGAAAATTAACCGGTAAATCTTAAAGCTTAAAATTTCAGCTGTATGATCCAGCTAAATGAAATCAAAGTCACAAAAAGGTGCGATTGAATACAAGTGACTGAGTGCCAATGGATTAAACGTTTTGTGTTTAACTTCAAAGGACTGTTTCATAGTGAAAACCGTGCCACAATTCGCTGTAATCATTTGTAACAAATCATCGTTATTCACCTTCTTCCTGCCAAAAACAATGGATTGAAAAACGGACGATAATATTATTTTGCTATCGTATCCAATCCATTTGGGTGTTCACATCTCGTTCATGAACACGCATAGAATCCATACAGTTTCGGTACACAACAGTTATTCAGTTTCCTATTTTCCAGTTTTTCACGAGTTTTCACGATTCAATATGTTCGGTTGGTAAACGACTTTTTACTCTAGTTGTTATCCTCCCGTCGCCTATAAAAGCAGCCCATTTGGCCGCAATAATTCACATTCGTTCTGAAACATTTGTACGATACTGATCTTATAAAATTTTTGAAAAAAATTTAAATAGGAGATTCATAATTAACAAAACAGAAAAAAAAATTTAAGAAAATTGTGACTATTCAGTGGATTTAATTAATGAGATAAATCTAAACAAATTAAGTGTAAAAAAATAATAATTAAAAAGAAGAATTTAAAAAAGAAATTTTATTCTGAAAAGTGAATAATAAAAAAAAAAGAACAGAAATTGTGAATTGAAAATTAAATTAAATTAATTTAAATAATGGAGGAAACACATGTCATGTTTATGGATATACCGACATCTAAATCACGGAGTATTTCACCGTTAACACCATCACCAAGCCGTGAAAAATCACATGGATTCTTTCAATTACTTACAAAACATCTTGGACGTCGTTCCCAAGAAGAATTGGTATTCCATTCGGAAGAAGATTCCCGTAGCTCATCAACTGAATCCTGTTCATCAGCTTCCGGTATTGGACGACACCACAAAAATAGTAAAAGTTCACTTAATAATATGGAAATATCATGTTCATCAAGTGAAACGAGCAATAGTGATTCAACGGAATTAGATAAAAGGAATTCAATAACAAATCGCCTACATCGTCGTTCAACATCATCAATCCGGCGTGCATTAGAAAATATAACATTATCAACTAGATCATCATCCTGCAGCAATACACCACTTAAAGAACCAACCAAAATGAAAAAATCAAATTCAAACAGTATTAACAGCAATGGTAATAATAAAAAAACACCGCCACCAAAACGGATTTTACGGCAGCCAGTATCATATGCCTATTTAAAAGGTATGTCCGGATTACCAACCCAAAGAGTACCACGTTCCACAGTCACTTGCTGTCACTATGCTCATCGATAAACCAACAAAAATAAAATATTGAAGCAATTGCGATAAAGAAAAAAAAGTGAAGAAAACCCAGAAAAAAAAATTAGCTAAAGGAATTCCCATTTTGATATTGAATTGAATACTTATGTTATTTTTATGTTGTGCAAATTCACACCATCATCTTGTTTAATAACGACCTACCCTCAAAATAAAACAAAAATACGCGTATTTGATTAGCCCACAGTTATATGATATCCTTTTGAAAAACGATCATGGAAAATGAAACATGAAAATATTTAGCACCTACAAAACACCGTTTTTAAATTAATTAATTATCCACCAAATACACTTACTAAGTTTATTAAAAATACAATGTTATGGTATCGTAACATCTTCCCTCAACAGTATAGATGAAATTATATAAACTTTTTAATATGTGATAGTAATAATTAACTTAAAACCAGTGACTAATAATAAATTAATTAATTGAGAAAATAGTTCATTGATATTACAGTAGCATTTAATATTATCAAGTCAAAATACCAGTAGCATTAGATTTAAATCTACTGAAACTACAGCATCTCTAGAGAAACATACAAATAGTATCCATAGATGAACAGATAATTATATAGAATAGATTTAAATTAAGAGCCAGTGAATCGTTCATCTGAATTAACTAAAATTCAATCTCATTCTATACGATTATAGCAAATCTAAACGGATAGTGAATATTCATTTAAACCATTGATTAATTTTTAAAAGGACACGTTCATTAATAACATTTTATTTAAACATATAAACACATTTAAGTAAAAAATTATATTGAATACACATAATAGACAACCAAATATTACACAACGTTATTACTCTTATAAGTACACTCGATAGCTGTTAGGATAGTAAATTTAGGTGAAAAAAAATTGGTGATTCGAAAAGACTGTATATAAATATGTATTTAAACAAAACAAAGAAAAAATGAAAGTATATTATTAACATAAATGAAAAATAATAACATTCAATTTACTATAGCAAATATAGATTTGTAAGTTAATGAAAAATTAATTGTTATAGACAAATGATATTAAGTTATTTAGTCTAATTTATAAATTAATTCTTTTCTTATTGAATATTGATAAAAGTAAAATAATAAAATTATCACAGAATAAATTTTTCAACAAATTTGAATTAAATCCATTGAAGAATTTTATTTAAATAATCCGTTGTCTAACCACCAAAAGTGTTAAATTTTATAATACAATTGAGGGTTAATTGAACTCTTAATTTATTCTAATTTCAATATGAAATCAAAATATTAAATAATCAACAATGAACAGATATAAGTTTGAATACTTAAGTTTATTGAATTGACAGGAAATTTTAAATCCGTAATTCGTAATTAAGGTATATTTGTGCCTTTTATGAGTATACATTCTACGTAGTAAAATGCATTTAATGAATAAAAAAAAAACAAATTTAAATTAATAAATGCACTTTTTTGGCTTATGTATATTCACTTTAATTCAGTCTATAATTGAATTATATGTTAATCACTCTTTCTCTGTTATAGCAAATTTTTACATAAACAGAAATTGTGAATAAAATTATTAATAAATTAAGAAAAACAGAAAATCCAAATACAGAACCTAAAAGGAAATAGAAATTCATATGAAATGATAACAGATTAATATGATACTAATTATCAATTGCATTGCATAATAATTACTTAATAATGTGTATTCTTGACTACATTTATACGATTTTTGGATAAATCTTATATAATACAGCACTTACACCATAATGTAATTAAACCATAATATATTGTTCAATAATATTCCCCCCCAAAAAAAAAAATAAAAATTAAAAGAAAGAATAATAAAATAGATTTGAGAATATCAGTAACTAATATGTGTTCTAAAATTCAATTGAAATCAATTCCTTTTAGGTGAACATCAGTCAAAGAGTCAAACAAAAAAAAATTATTGAGAACATTAACGTCATCACTCTCTACCACTTTCAGATCTCCTCTCTAATCGATCAGACAGCCTTTATTCCCTCCACCATTGGATCATATTTCATTCAATTACCAAAGAAAATACAGAATAGAATCATTCTATTCTTCTGCATATCAACGGCATTTAACATAAAATAACAGATTCAATGCTAAAACAGAATAATAACAAAATCTAATAATTTCCTTGAAATGAACAACAAACATGGAAAAAAACTAGTGAACTCAATAGATTCTATTTTATATGAATTGTTATGCAATCGAATGTGTATTACGTACATTGAATCAATGAAGTAGAGGAATGGCGAGAAACTAGCACAATAACCTTTAACCGTACGAAACATAGAGAAGGTCTACATCAACGTAAATGCGACAATACTAATCACTATCTTATTCCGTTTTCGGCTATGTAATATACTTCGGATTTTTCCCAACCAGCATTTTAACAGCATCCGAAATGATCACACAAATCATTTTCAATTCATGAAAAACAGGTCTTGGGTGGATGCTTTTCCACCTCATTCCGTTTGGACCTCAATACGATTGTTGAATAGAAAAGAAAAATTGATATTCTTTTTCGTTATTTACAAACGTTGATTCCATTGAATGGATTCCCTATTTTTCCCAATATATTTTCAATCCATTTCCTTTTCTCTGTACTCTGTATACATTTAAATTCATATTTTTCCACGAACTGTTAGCGAATTGATATGAATACTGAATTTGATTACGACATTCCATGTTCAATCTAATACCACCACCAGAATCATTGATCAGTAGAACTAATGTTACGAGATAGGATATAAATACAACAACCATTGAAGAATCAAAAAAAAAATCGCCTCTCTCACTATTCTTCTCATTTTAACTTGATCGGATTACATTATGTATACTACATTCAATGTGCATTATACGAGTGCGCTATCACAACGAGGTCATAGCACTCAGGGATGTTGTGAGCATGAAATACCAAAACCGAGGATTCTATTTTCTGCATGTCTGTGACCTAGTTTCCAATGTTTTTTTTTTTCCTTTCTCCCATTTGATACAAAACCATTCAATAATTTTTCCTTTCCCGTGACGTCAGTGTAACGTCACTAACGGGATGAGAACGGTTCATTCGAGCACTCACATTATCATCGCACCGTTCGGTTATATTTCTATCTAGTTGTATCCTTCTATCACAAATTTAACGTTTCAATTTCCTTGAGGTGAATGAATTTTTCTACAATAAAAAAAAAACAAGCACTCTTCCGTGTATCTTAAGTATTTGCATCATCACTTTAATTCATATGAAGACACACTTCAAATTTATATTCTAAAATGCTCTAATTCTGTTGAATTGACTGATTCTCCGAAAATGAAATTATTATTCGTAGACGGTAATATAAAGAATACACTTATTTAGCAGCCTATTAATGTAAAAACAATACATACTTTGCATTCAAAATGAATGATTAACTATATAAATGAAATTATCGTAGAAATATAATAAATTTTCTATTAATTTTCATTACATTTTATATTGCTCAATATAAAGTACCCAATTTGTGATGGGGTAACAACAGCAATACGGTCTAACCGATAAAGAGAAAATTTTTAATGGATATGATGACGATTTTGATTCTATTTTTATCTAACCGTCACCAAGGAAGGTATAGCCGAATAAATGAAGCTCTATAAATATTTGTATTAAATTCGAGTGTGTCCTTGTCAAACCAATACCGAACAAAATGAAAATTTGGTGAATTAAAAAAGCTTTCAATATTTTCACAATTACTCGTACCCAATATATGGGACCACAATGTATACATTGGCCTTAGGAACAACGGAAAATTCATTGAGTTTAATTACTATCATTGGACTTCTGTTTCAATGAAACTACTCATATTGTATTCCATCATCGTTTCCCATGAACAATTCAAATATCATTATTTTACAGAACTAAATAATTTGACACTGAATCAATGTTAAACAGTTTGTCATGAATGATTGAAACTACAAATTGTTGGAGATGCTGCGAAACATTGAGTTGATTTACACCGATCGAATATTTTTTATAATTAACTAAGAATAATCAATGTAGTTTGTACTATAAATAGATGGTATCGCATGGGGTGCATACAGGGTTATGTTCTCAATGAAGAGGACAAGGATACCAAAAGTGCATTATTTTCTAACCAATCTACGTCATCAATATATATACGAATCTGTGATTCTGTGCGAAATATTCAATTTATAGCTCATGTGTACTCTCATCTCAATGAAATATTGTCTTTATTCTTCATGAAAATGCACTTGTTATGTAGAAAATGTTAAAAATCAATTATGCAACATTAAATGTTTGGCAACAGTGACCGATTAATGAAATATTCGATTTGACTCCTTACAGTGGTTCCTTATTGGAGTTTCGTAAATATTATCAGCATTATGTAGGCATGAAATCAATATAATTTATGAATTAAATGAAATTAATACTTCAGTAACAGATAGCGAGAGCGCAATTGATTTTATATTTTATATTTAATTGTACAAATGTACCGAATGAAAATGTTATTCGCAACCGTAATTTTCATTCATTGGGATTGGGTCACTAGGTCAACTTGATTCCGTAAAAAGAGAATCAACGAGAGAAAAAGAGATCAATTTCAAATGATGCATTTGCGTTCAATTCTTACGAAGGATTTTAAATACAAATGATGCAATATTATAATACTAGCGGACGTATTAAATGTTCATTCACGATGTTCAGGCCATTTTTACGATCAAACTATCGTTTGATTACCAAGGTAAATGACTATTGACTGCTCAACCACTGAAGGATTTAGAATAAAGGAATTTCTCTGTTTCAACAATTTTATTATTAATCTTAGAATAGAGGACGTCAATTAAAGCACTGCTTCATTACGCAATTAACATTGAAGTAAGATAATGTGTAATATGAATTGATTTCGGTTAAGGTTTTTCTGTGAATTAAACATTCATTACCATTCAATGGCATATCTTTTGAATATATGAAGATGGAAGTTAATTCCCAAAAAAAGTAACTGTCATCCATTGAAATTTACCGGCCAGATCATATTACGTCTTCAGAGATTTTATTCTTTGAAATTATTTAACAGACGATAAAAGATCAGGTAACACCATTTATGTCACAGCATAAATTCTGTTTAATTTTCAAATAAAATCATATAATATGCCTGTTATGATAAGTTCATAAATTATTAGGTGATGGAATATAAAATCTTAACGAGAGTTCATATGAAAATGAGATGTTTGGAAAATAATTGGTATGCACATACATTTATTACAGGTGATAGAGTTTCCTTTTACGTATAAGAAAAAAAATGGATTTATGTGTTGTTTTAGTTTAAAGGCACCTCCTATGTGATGCAATCAATTTCTAGCAAAATCCTTTTCGGTTGTTTTTAGCTCAATGAACGAAAATGACCTCATCAAGAGTGTCAATGAACTCAACTGTTTGCATTTGTAAAGTTCATATGAATCGAACAAGCAAAAACTTGGTATGAGTGAATACAACAAGAGAAGAGAGGAATCAAAGTACTGAGAGCTTTTTTAGTGCACACCATAATAGCGCATAACTAGTGGTCCTTTGATGATGATGCTATTCAAATTACGTAAGCATTTGCCCTTCAATAGGATGCATATCGAACAATTAAATGTAACTAGGAAAAATAAAACAAGTAAAAATCATCAAACGGCCAATTTATCAATAAATTATTTCTGATTTCTTGTTTTGTTTGATGTCAGTCACGATTGATAAAAGCATAATCGTTTACTGGTTAAAAATCATTAGTTCACATGTCAACTAGGAACATGTTACTAATTATCGTTTCTGGGAAGTATTAAAAGTGAATCTAATAAATCTGTTAATTGAAATGGTATCACATTCTACTCTGAAATAACGTGACCAACTCAATCACGTGTATTTAAATTATAAAGTATATATCTTTTAACACTAGAGATGGTTATTAGATTTTCTTAGGTAAGCAATTGTTTTACTTAACTATATCTTATATCTCAAATAAATTGTATTCCATTAAATTTGTTTAAATCTTCCTTTGTGTTATATGAAGTGATAGTAATAACCAAGGCGACTAACCATCAATTTCATTAAAATTAAGGAATAGAGATCAACCTTCAGATGTAATATAATCCAACAAATGAACTTAATGATTTCTAATACACTGATATCGTACAAATTATGAATTTTCTGTTATTGCGATTTAGTTTGGGGATAATTGAATGACCAGCAGCAGGAAGTCTTATTATGTTTGTTTACGTTTCAGACGAACTATTTAACTGTTCAGAATAAAATAATATCGCAATCAAGAAAATTTCAAAAAATATCATAAAGATTTTACCTTGAAGAGGTCTACGATAATCGTATGAAAATTACTTGATATTTTGATTAAAACTTTTTTATGAATACAATTACACTTTAACATTACTAATAAATTGATATACATATATTGGAAGATCATATCAGAGAAATACGTCAGTTAGTATTATTCTATCAACAATTGGTTTCTTTCTGTCATCCTTTAACAGATCTAAAAGAGAATCTAATTTCTCCAAGATTGCATTAAAACATTGTTACAAGTTGAGAAATATTGAAACAACTTATGGTCACCAGAATAATTAAGTAAATATCACATTACTACTATAATTTATAAAGCGAATGTAACTTTTCTATTCAAATTTTCAAGCTTAATGTCTCTCTTTATGTTAAATATATAATTTTTGTTGTTTTATTTTGTTACCAAATAAGACCGCGAGTAGGATTTCGATTGACTTCAGCCATTTGCCACCAGGCAATTTTTTTTAAATTGTTCGACTGGTACCGAATTTCAAAACTATTCAGATTCGATTAAATGTGTCTTTGAATTAATGAAATTTTAAATTAAAAACCGTGATAAATATTAATAAAAATATTTGAAAAAATTGACAAGGAATCAATATTTTGTAAAATGCATATGAAAGACATATGGGCTTAGTACCCAGACTAATCAAAACAAAGAAAGAAAATGCATATAAAACTTGTTGAAAGGACCTCAGAAGTAGACCAACTAAGCGAACAATCCAGTTATGAGAGTTTTCCCTGTATATGGATGTAATACTTCGTTTTACAATTTGATAAATGAAATAGATGAAAAGATGATAAAGAATAAAACCAAAAGCAAATTGTGTTCCAATTGTTGGAATAACAATAATGACAAAACCCAATTTTTATATTAAAATTAAAAGGTATTTTATTGTAAATTTCCTTAATAGCTACATTTTAAAATCCTAAACACTATTTTTAGGTGGCGGTCTGAAAATACCAACAACTACTGCATGATCTCTTTCATAGGGTTCCAATGTAAGTTGTTCTTGGGGTTTCAATTTATCAGCTTGCATTTTCTTCACTTCAGCAGCGAATACGGCTTCAGGTGATGCCGTCGAATCAATACATGAGGCTTTAATTGAAATTACAAAGTGTCCACCGTTCTTTAAAAAGTATTGTGCATTTAACGCTACAATACGTCCCTGATCTGGTTGAGCGACATCGGCAAATATCGTATCTACCATTCCCACCAACATTCTGTACTTGTGTGGATGACGAGCATCTTCAATAATTGGAATAATATTTGTCCTTTTCTTGGCAACATTTATCAAATCACGACCCGATCGGTGTGAAAACTCAACGGCATATACTAATCCTTCTGGTCCAACAATATCGGATACATGTGAGACTGTGGTACCGGATGCAGCACCCAAATACAATACTTTTGATCCTGGTTTAATATGAATTTTATCTACACCACCTACTATTGCTGCTGCCAACTTAGATCTGAATGGATTCCATACTCTGTATTCAACTTTCTCACCGTTTGTCTAAAAAGAAGAATAATAGAAATCAAATACTTTGTATAGGTGAATATATATATATAGTTAGAAACAAGTGAATTATTTCAGGTGCGCAATGTTTTAAGTTCTGTTGTACACCAAGAGGCCTGAGAAGATCTCGAAGCATACAACAGAACCGCTGACCACATGACGCCAGCTTTCTGTACCCCTGCACTGATCATCATTAAACAGTTTTATTTACAACATTTTAAATGAGTCATGAGTCAAAACAAACAACATACCTCAACTGAAATTCTCTTCTCTCCATAAACTTCTGATCCAGGAACAAAGTTACGAGTGACAATTGCATCTTCTTTACCACGGGCAATGAATACACCTTCGTGACGATGTGGCTCAATAACAACTGTTTTGCCACCCTTGAAGCCACCAGCACCACCTCCACGACCACCACGGCCGCCGCCACCACGACCACCAGCTCCACGGCCTCCTCTGAAACCACCGCCGCGTCCACCACCACCACCTCGGCCTCCGCCGCCGCCACGGCCACCATCTCGGCCTCTGAAACCACCACTGCCGCCGCGGCCACCACCTCCACCACGACCGCCACCTTCACCGCCGCCAAATGCACGACCACGTCCTCCACGAGGAGCAAAACCAAATCCTGTAACGAGAAATCGATTCACATAATCAGGTTATGTTCCAACACATGGCACCGCCAATCCAGTTCAGTGATAAGCAACATGCGTTGTAAACAGTGCCAGGCACTAGTCACACTTACCAGGTTTACCCATTTTAATAATTCCAATTATTTGTATTTAGAAATCACTAAAAAACAATTGATTCAATTCAATAGATCTTTTTAATCGGATGCTTTTAATATTTGTTGTGCTCTATTCAATCAGTGAAATGCCGAAAGTTGTTTAACAGTTTAACACACTCGAAAGACGATTTTGAAATGCCGACGAATTATTATGCACGTGGTCTCTCAAGTTAAGCAGTGGCGCCGGAGTGATGTATGCGTATGTTGTGTTTTTTTTTTCTAGCGCCATAATGAATTTTTTCAAAACTGTCTTGCCTAATATTATTATTATGATTATAATTCACTGAAAATAACATAATTTCAATTAGATATTAGTCTCATAAAATTATTGTGATATATCGTAGTTTGCATTAATTGTTAAGTTAAGTTTCAATTTAAATTTCACCATCTAGTAACTAGATCCCAACATATGTATTCTGAAATACAGTGCTGTTAGTCAACGTTTCAATATTATCGAGCGCATGAAGCCAAAATAGTTATTCTCAGAACTTCTGCGTTGACATCAACTTTCAGTTTCGGCTTTAGTAGCACATGTGGCTTCAGTCAGCGTACCGGCGTTCATTCATATTAAATATACACAAAACAGTGTGTGAATACGTAAATAGTAATCAAAATAAAAACAAATCTGAATTGATTGTGTAAAAAGTAGTTGTAAAGACATATCATTGTTTCAAACTAAATACAATAAATACCGAGTATAAATTTGTTAAACGTTTATTTGAAAAGTGCATCACAATGAGAATCGCTGTGGAAGGATGTGCTCATGGTGAGCTGGAGAAGATTTACGAAACCATTGAGTTCATCGAGAAGGAACAGAGCATAAAGGTAGATCTGTTATTGTGCTGCGGGGATTTTCAGGCGGTCAGGAATCCTGACGATCTAATGAGCATGGCAGTGCCTAAGAAGTATCTTGAAATGGGTACTTTTTACAAATATTACAGTGGCGAGAAAGTGGCACCAATACCGACTATTTATATTGGCGGCAATCATGAAGCCATGAATCACCACCAAGAGCTACCCTATGGCGGATGGGTGGCACCAAACATTTATTATCTTGGATACGCTGGAGTCATAAATGTCAATGGCATTCGTATTGGTGGACTCTCTGGGATTTATTACGCTTCTGATTACAGAAGAGGTCATCACGAATACTCACCATTCACTTATGATATGAAGAGATCATCGTATCACCTTCGACAAATGGATGTGTACAAAATGATGCAATTAACACCAGGCAAGATTGATATATTGTTGTCGCATGAATGGCCACGCAGGATTTATAAGCATGGCAATGAAAGACAACTTGTACGTTTCAAACCACATTTCCGCGATGAATGTGTAAGCGAGACTCTTGGTGCTTGGCCTTTAGAGGAATTACTGAAAACAGTACAACCAGAACATTGGTTTGCGGCCCATTTACATTGTAAATTCTCAGCACTTGTCGAACATGAAGGTGGAAACACAACGAAATTCCTAGCATTAGATAAAGTGCTTCCAAAACGAAGATTTCTACAAATTCTAGAGTTAAATGCCAACACAGATGATGGCATTAAGTTACAATACGATCCTGAATGGTTAGCCATACTCCAAAAAACTAATAATATAAATGGAGCTGTGAATCCAAATTTTGATAATCGCGTTAATCAAGAAGAGATTGATTGCGTTATGAGTTTATTTGATAATAATTTATCAATACCAAATAATTTCGAGATGACAGTACCGCCATATAATCCAGCAACTTATGGAGAACTCAATTTAGATAAGGAATGTCCACCAGCTATAATAAATCCTCAAAATAAATTGCTTTGTGATATCTTACGACTGGACGATGCTGTTACGTTGCATTTAATTTCACATAATTTACCATTAAACTATGGTACCTCGATAGTTGAATCAAAATCTAATGAAGAAGAATCCATTGAAGCCCCACCGAAAAAACGATGCCTATTAAATTTGCCTGAACCTGTAAATATTGAAACACCGATGGCTCGTAATCCCGATGAAATGAACATAGACAGTGATTCAGAAAGTAATCATTCTAAATCAGATAACGAATTAGACACACCTAAACCGCAAGTAGAAGTAACATCACCTCAGTGTGTAGAGGGTTCAACAGCACCAAAGCTATTTAAACAACGAAATGCTTCTGTATATGTCGCAGATGATTAAAATTAACATTTATTTACCTTTACGTTTTACAAAAGAACTTCAACAAATTTATTGATAAGTACAATGTATTAACTAGTTACTAAGGAAATAAAATTTGTATTTGAGTACATTAAAACTGAAACATGTAGAATTAACTATATTTATCTAATACGGAACGCATTTCTCGTTCAACATTTTCAGTTGGTTGGTAACTGGCTGTATCACAGTAGTAATCTTTAGGACAATTAATTCGTTCGAGAACAAAGTCATTACTAGAACCCTCAATTGTATTCTTCTTGTAAAAACTACAAGGTCTGGGTCCATAAATTGGCATGTCTGCTTCATAAGGTGGACTTAGGATATCAAAGAATGCCGCCGATCCATTAATTGCTGATATCTCATGAAAATTACATTCGGTTGGAGATAACACAGCAGCAGGATCATTTGGCGTTAAAATTTTTTCACACTCAGCTTTGACCTTAATAAATTGTGAATTTAATGGATCATTTGGTAAATTAGCAGGATCTGCAGTATAAGTTTTCACTCTTATTGTTCCTGAAATTGCTTTCAGTATGCCATGCATCATAGGATGGTCGTGGAGTGGCATAGTATACGAATCGGATAGTATGAATATGCTCATAGAAAAATCCTCTGTATCGAAAATATCAATGAACGTGCATGGTGCTGTTCTAGGACGATTGTATGGATGCAACGCAAAATGTTCACGGTCAACATTAATATCATCCACAGTCAATTTATCCACCAATTGTTTTAAAACCTTGAAATTATTCTTAAATGACTGTGAATTCACAGCATCAAACGTAATTTTCGCCTGCTTTATCACTTTCACAAATGAACTAGTCATCTTATCAATCCAATAAAATATTATAAAATTCTAGGAATTGTTAGAACAGTAATTAATCTTGATAATTTTCACATAACACGTATAAAATAATTCCGTAACTTGTCTACTTCTTTGTAAAATACTAATCAATTTACACTATTTAAAATAGTGAAGCTAATTTTCACGTATTACCACCGACACATCCGATATTTTCTGAAAATCCAAACAATTTAAAATTCCAATTTCAGCTTCAACCTTTTTTTGTTTACAAAATAGAAAACACTCTCGGCATTCGACGAGTTACGCCGAAACAGATGACTACTCACTCCCACGGCATTAGCCAGCGCAATTATTCGTTCGTTACAACGGTACAAAAAAAGAGTTGCACATATCACCTTTCAACAGGTAAATCTAATTAAATTTCTACGGCAACAAATTAATTAAACCAATCAGTTAAATGTTCAATGATTATCACATTGTATTTATTACATTTTTATTTGTGGGAAACATTTTAGTTTTGATATATAAATCCTTTATATAAGCATATAAATACACAATTTAGAGTGATTAGTTTATGCAAATTTACAATGATACTTCACTTTATCCCATTTAGAGACTTTTCATTTTTAATACGTTATATATATCATTATATAAATCATTATAAATTGAAGCATTATACTCTTTTGCATGTTCAACATAAAAAAAACGAAATTAATAAAATCTTGTGTATAGGTAAACTTTAGTAAATTATTTCTCTCCAATACATATATTTAGCAGCGCTCTACCCAGTTCGCTACTCTTGAGTATTTCGTGCCAACGGATCATCTCGATCGATCGGGGGTGGTGAAGTTAACACTTCATTTTTATTGCTTGGACCTTGAGTCAAATAACCGGCAGTCGCGTTACCACCTGAACAAATAAACAGTTGCATTAATAATAAATTATAATTCATAATTAAGATTGTAGAAATTGGTTAAAGATATTACCTGTCAGATAACCGCGCACAGCCTTATCAGTGATAAATAAGTCATGTTTCTGGTCTCTAAATTCAGCCCAAATTGGATTTGCATTCAAAATATGATTCACACGATCGCCATAATTTAAGTTATTTGTCATTGCTTTTAATGCTGCTACAATTTGTGCTTTCACCTAAGCGAAAGAAGTATAAATTATTAGTATCATCGATTACAATTAGTTATCTAAACTGCGAATTTATTATGAAATCCATAAAATATGTATATATCATTACCATGGATGGACTTTCTGCGAATTCTAATCGACCTTCGAGTAGAATCAGTAGATAAGGAATTAGATTGCATTCCAATGCTTGACGAATTAGCGAATCCTATAAATAGAAACATATTCCAATTAAAAATACTCTAATCCAAATTTTATTATTTGATCTATTAAACGTACGTGCTGATACTTAAATAAACGGCTCAATGTTTCGCATAATGTCGGAGTCAAATCCCTGTTGGCTTCCATACATTTCTTAAGTGAATTTATACATTCGGTTTGCGATATTGCCGCTACACAAATCTACAATTGAATATATAAAAAACGAATGTTAGATAAACACACAATATATTAAACTGAGATAATATTATTAACGAAACTCACTTCTGATAGTGATAATTGATGTAATACTGTTAAGGCGCTTTTCGGTTGATTTGTTAGTTGTCGGAAGAATTTTGGTAAATGACCCAAAACTGGTACAGCATCAGCCAGATTTGGCTGGGCATTTAATAAGGCAACGAGAGCTGTAGTCGATATGTCTAATACGTCTTTCTAATATGAAAATAATATAATTAATCACCATTGAAATCTCAGGTCATATAGTCCTGTTTTACCTCAACTGACGACCGACTGATATTGTCCGCTACGAAATCAAGTAAATCAGATAAGAACTGTTTAGGTTTTCGTAAAGTCCATCCTGGATTGCTTATAAAGAGACGAAGATAGACACCAGACACAACCAATTCGCTAGTTGTGATATCATCTAGGACTTCAGGATCTTTCCATTGTAGTTTCGGATTCAATTTTTGGGTCATCCAGAAACTAAAATTTATATGAAATTTAACATTTGTCAATACTTCAAGCTTAAATCGTAAATTACTTACTTATCACTGGCAGCCGTCACAGCATCAATGACTCCATTTCTTGTTTTGTCATTCCATATTAGTTCTGGATGTTCATGCGATGATTCAAACATTTGTACTGAAATTGGTGGCGATTCAATCATTGCATCTAAGAATACTGCTGGCAAATACTTGCACACACTAATTCGTACTTTAGGACCAGATAATTTATCGGCAGTTACTTTTCCAATTAATTCCGCTGCCATTTCCCGTATTTGTGGATTTCGGGAATTACAAAATAGATCCAATAAGTAAATCACAATGCCTTTTGTTTGTGCTTCCTTTATCATTTTCTGTGAATTCATTAAACCTGAAAGTGTTTCCAACACACGAATTTGTAATTCACGAAGATCTTGTTCTTTCAGAGCAACCAAAAACTGTCCTAAAATTTCACATGCCGCAATCTCACCAACACATTCCTTATTCCTCGATACCAGCGATACTAATTCCAAAGCCAATGGTTTAATTTCAGCGTCTCGTTCACACAAATTCGTTGATAAGAAACCAAACATCATTTCAAAATGTCCAATACATTGAATCTCAACTCCACCATTAGATTTAATAACAGCAGCGAGAGCCTTTAGCACCATTAAGATATGTTCTATTGCTTTCGGATTAGATGAAAAATTATATTGTTGTTTGGAAACTTCCTCAATTGAAGCCCTAGTTTCTAATTGCGTGCGTGCTTTAGACCTATTATATTCATCAAGAACTCCGTCAAAGTTTTTAAAGTTCTTTTGTCGTTGAGGATGATTTGCAGCTAATGTAGGAATTAAAATACCACCAGCTGTATGACTATTCATGGATTTAGTTCCCTTCTGTTGACTAATGAGATAGGCATACCCTTGTTTCAAATACTCCAGTAAATCAATAACAAATGATTTTGGATTGTGAATTGGATAATTTGGCATTTCGTTGTATATTCCGATGAAAATACCACCCACTCGTAATTCATCGCTATAATAATATATACAGATTATAATAAGTTGAAAATGACATCAAATAATTTATAATTTATTCATCTTACCTATGTGCATCAAATTGGAATTCTGAAACCAAATCATGAACTTCAGTTATATCAGCAAATTGGTGTTTGGTATTTCTTGAACGTTGGTCCTCAAGGAAATCAATTAATTGTGTACGAGTACTATTGTCCCATATCAAGTATGGTGTTCGATTATTCGATGTTAAAAGTTTTAAAACTTCACTTTCAAGTTCTGATGCCAATTTATTGGACAAATGCGGTGTTAATAGCTGATCTAAAATCTTCTTAATTACTATATTCTTCGCAGTTCCTGAGATTTCATACTTTTTATTCGTGTATAACGCCTCCTTCTCTGCAGGTTGAGCCACATCTTCATTATTTTCTGTATTAGATTTCTCCTCCACACTAACTTGTTGAACCAAATGCAATGAATTTTGAATCAAATTTGTAGCATTTTGTGTGTAAACGGATGGTTGATTTGGATTAGCTACTGGATTACCTTCTAATTTCTGTTTCTTCTCAGCTAAAGCCTTAGCTTTCTGTACCGATACTTGTGTTTGAAGTGCCGAATTTAATGGATCATCTGGATCCAAAATTAGCTTCATATCATAACCAGCTAATGCAACAATTGCCAATATAGACATTTTTGCTAAGTTATTTGCACTCTTCTGTTGATTTGATTTCGCATCTGTTTTAACACCGCTTTCGTCCAACGTATAATCGTATTCAAATAAAAATAGTAACAGCGACCAGATCACACCACTTTTCAATAATGTGCATTGAAGATCATAATTATTTGCAGCTAAACTAGTGACCAAACCCACTGATTGGGAATGCTAAAATTAAAAATAAATATTTATAAATGGCATCTATTACTGAAATTATATCCAATATGACTACCTTGAAATATACCACACGACAAACATCGGATATCAATTGAGGTAACTCAATAATTTTTTGTTTACATTTCTCAAAATTACAAGCAACATCGAAACAGCTTGTTATGTTAGATATTACTTGGTAGTGGACATCAGTTGGTTTCGAATCACCCGTTAATACAGAAACACATCGAGAGAAAGCTTCCAGTAATGCTTCTATACCCTTCTCACGTCGTAATTCTTCAGCATTCAATGCCGAACAGTGGACTGTATGGTAACACAATTCGGATGCAGAAGTCAACAACTGTGTCTCCTTGGAGAACAATTTATCATCATTTGTCTCCAAGTTAATTGTCTTAATAAGTTGAGGATATCCCGCATATTTATATGGACGTAATTCTAAAAATCAATTGTTAGTTATTATAAGTAAATTAAAGAGTATAACAATCGAACTTACCATCGGCGTATCGATCGAATAAGATACTTTGTGTACGCAATATTAATACAATATTTATTGGATTTGGACCATTATTATTCCAAACGGAACGTGAACACAAGAACTCGTAGGCTTGGTTAACGCGCATGAATATTTCTTTACCCTTCGGATTTTTATCCGGATGATATGTTTGTGCCAATTTATAATAACTCTTTCGGACCAAAGATTCATCTGGTTGAGGATGCTTTTGTAAATCTATTCCTAAGCTCTCGTATGCCTGTTGCACAGTCATTTGTGGTGGTTTCTTTTCAACTTCTTTGCGCCAAGCATTTAATGTATGCTTCAATAATTCCACAGGTTCAGCAATCGGCCAATCAGGGAACTTCTGAATATCGCACAAATGACGCAAATAAAATATATGACAGAATAGTTCATTCTCCAATTGAGGATAACTAATTGCTGGTATTGGAATGTATGGATAACGTGCCATTGTATGACCACGTAATCTTGGTGTAAAGTCAGCAATATGCGCAGCAATTTTTTCGATTAATAATCTTCTCATCTCAGAACTCCAAATAACTTCAGGCGTATCAAATTCACCTAAAAATATTTCTGCAAATTTTTCTGCGCTATGATTTTCTAAGAAACAGACCATTGCTTCAGGCAATAAAGGACCCAAAATACTGCGATGCATTATTCCCGATTGTGAAGTCTAAAAATAATATTTTATTAGATTTACTTGACAACATGTTGTGTAATTCATTTGAACCTCTTCACTTCGGAATGCTTGCCGCATATGGGTGATTTTTAGAAATCGTGCAATTGGTAGAATATTGCTTCCAGTATACATCAACATGAAATAAAACACACCAGTTAGATAAACTTTCGGCATCTCAGGATTATCCTAAAAACAAAACCATTCAAATATTTTTTATGAAATCAATTAGCTGTTGACATACCTCCATAATCTGACATAAAAGCGATGCCACTCGTTCTAATAACCCAGGATCATGAGTCAAACATACTTGGACAATGTGTGGCAAGCAAACGAACTCTGATAACTTTCGCGATAATTTAGGCCCAGGTATGAGAACAGCATCACCGTTTCTTGATCTAAAACACAAAATTTTACAATTACAATCAATTTTGAATAAATCTGCAAATATTTTAATTACCTGCTGGGATAAAAACTTGTACATTTAACTAGCACATCTAGGATATGTGATGCTAGCTCTGTTTCATTATAAATTGGTGATCCCTTTGCCATCAAACACCATTTCAATTGAGGTATCTGTTGTAAAGATCGCCAGCCATCCATTCCAGTTGCCCAGCATCTTGTTCTAGCTTGTAAAGTTCCTTTCTTCCACAGCTCCTTCAACTAAAAATCGAAAAAAAAAAATTAAATCTATGCTATTACCATAGTATAAAAAGAAACGTACATCTGAAAATGTAACAGGCCCACATCGTTCAGGTTTATCATTTTCCTTTTCAATATTATAGTACCAATCCTTTTCCTCGTGCAGTTCCATTCCTGGACCTGCTTCTATCACATTTGTCTTTGTGTTTGGTAACGCTCGGCCTAACATATTTAATGAGCATTAATTAAAATATACATGTGTAGGCATTATCAAA
Source organism: Coboldia fuscipes (assembly GCA_001014335.1). Classification (NCBI taxonomy): domain Eukaryota; kingdom Metazoa; phylum Arthropoda; class Insecta; order Diptera; family Scatopsidae; genus Coboldia; species Coboldia fuscipes. The sequence goes on along the minus strand of JXOR01000872.1, from coordinate 15,630 downwards.
ATTATATATGTACCTTTATGTAAGTGAGCTAGTGTTATTAAATCAACCAGACAGTTAACATGGTCTGTTAAAGGTCGGCAGTTCAATTTATTTAAAACTAAACACTTGATTAGTCCAATTAAAGCGTCTCGTAGTGAGGGCGATAAACACTAAAACATAATTTGAATTGTTAATAATCTTCTTAAACATTCTTAAATGTTCCCATACCCGATCTAATAATTGTAAAATGTAAGCCATATCACTAAAACCACCAATTTCTTCATGGTATCGCTTGTAAACTTTGGCAAGGGCTTGTAGTGAAGAAACCATTAATTGATCATCATTTACACGATTGCGACATAAAACTCTTCTATACAAAGCATTAAATAACTCGATTCTAAAAATTATATCTTTATGAAATTGTATTATACAAAATTGTGATATCTACTTACGGATCCTTTATCAAATTTTGAGGCCAATCATCTTTTTCTAATATTAAACGAATATAATAATCACCAATTTTAATCTCATCAGCCAAGCACTGATATTGAACCTCAAATTCCTCATAATTCCATGCAACTATCATGTTTCCAGCCAATTCTTTATCATTTGTGAATTGCCTTAGTTCATTTTCTAAGCAGGTGCGTAACTCTTCCCTAGTCTGTATCAATGAAATTTTTTATTATCAACCTATAGGACAGAAATTGTCTACAAATCAATAATAAATACCTTATGGTTCCATATTAAATTTGGTATATTATGATCCTTATTGAATTGATAGAAAAATAACGGTAAATTGGTAATACGATCAGATGTAGACTTCTTTTGACGACGATTTCTTAAAACAACTGGCCGATTTTTCATTGCTTGGTTCACTTTTTCCTGACGATCAATTAGATTTAAACCCCAATGCTTCAATTCTTCTAAACGCTTTTCAATCACATTTTTACGAGAATTATTGGAATGTTGGATCGCCAACTTTAAATTATCGCGGAAATTTAATTTATCATCTTCTTTGTCATTTTTCGGAATTTCATCTTCGCTTTCTAGGAACATCAATAGACCGGCAGGCTATAATGCAATAATCACTATTTTTATAAATGTTCTCACACAATAGGTATTATAAAAACTCTTACGAAAATTCTTTTGAGCAATTGTAAAGCACTTTCATTGTCGGTTATCCACAGGCCAACAAGGTGTCTGAAATAAAATCCAAATACTTATTACTGAATAGGAACATTTAATAAGATTGTTTACCGAGAAAGTTGACGATGGATAGCCATCGTGGGATCATTTTGGGGCGTATAAAGGGCTATTAAGAGGTGACGACATACAGCCGCTTCATTCAAAGCCAATTCTTGCATCTGGTTTGCAACTCGCATATCACCTTCCTCAATAATAGCCCGTAACACAAGACCAGCACCTTTGATTATCGCCATAGATGGATGCTAAAGTTGATAATTTAATTATTTTTCTCCTATCAATTACTCTGATATGACTTACTTGAAATAATTTAAATAAAGCTCGACCTCTTTCTGCTACCATTTCCAATAATATATCAAACTGTTTACCGTCAGTTGTCTCACTATATGGAACACACAACGCAAATGTTAGAAAATCTAACATTGCAGATAAAATTAAAGCACCACTTCCTAAATTCTACAATAATGATATTTTTTATGATTATGATATTTTTATGATATGTTTACCTAATATAGCCTTACCACATGCTTAATCCACATATCCAAAAGACTTTCGAGAAAATTTTTAGACGACAGCAAAGATGATTTGTTTAGTTGTTCTTGTTTCAAATCAAAATCCGCATTCATTGAATGCATCAATGAATTCAACATATCAATTGCTGCATATGTGACTGCAAGATCGTTCCGTTTTAACGCAGTCACAACTTTTACGCCAATAGCTTCGCGAAATCCTGTTAAATTTGTAAATGCAGCAAATCCCACTTTACTAGCCAAAAGGCGACGTAGTGTATGAAATTGAGCTTCCAATTCTACATTACTACATTGATTTCCTGCAGCATCTGGAGAATCTTTCTGTATCAATGCTTGCAGAACAGAAGTGATCAAACGTTCTTTGTTTTCAGCGAACAGACTCTATAATGGAACGATTATTAACCTCATATATCGAAAAACTATAACGATAATAACATACATCCTGTGTTACACTGTAATTTAAACCGCTATGAGGTATGTTAGCGTTGAATTTCTCTAATATTTCCATTCTCTTCACTGTATACTGATAATTATTAATTATCAAACGTAATAAATTTGCTTCGGTATCCTCACCGACCACTGCATTTAATGGAACCTCTCGTTTACCTCGTGGTGTAACATTAGCTCTCACATGAACATCGGGATTTCCACAAGATCGGACAGAATCTAATAATGTTGCTAACAATGAGTCCCTATCATTTGTTGTATATGAACGAATTAAACCGTTTTTATATTCAATACTGAACTTTTGGATATTTTCGTCGTCACGAATAAGAGCGAATATTTCTACAAGTGGTCTTAAAGTGCATACCTAGAAATATTCACAATACGGTTTTTGTAATTGGATTATATTCTTTGTAAACAATAAATAAATTTACATACACTATATGTTTGAGGATCTCGTTCCAACAATGTAGTTTCAGTTAAACAAAGAATTCGTCTTGTAGGCTCTAAATGCCTTGGTGTTATTTTTTGAACAATAAATTCTGACATTGATGTCTGATATTGATCACCACTAAAACCAAACGATAATTAATAAAAGAAATTTTGATAAATAAACAATAAGCAATCATTTACCAATACTTGCCAAACCGTTGTGATTCAAACTGATCCAACGTAATTTGACTCTTAAGTACTTTGATGTCAATATTAAGAAATTGAGAGGCGCTTTGCACTATGTTTTGCACAATTTCATGATGATTTAATGCCTTGAATAAGTGACAACGACTGAAGCCTCCATAAGCTAAAACAATGCCACCCTCATAATCCTGAATGCCGATAATACCTTCGATATCTTTGTAATTATAGCTAGCTAAAATTGCATTCGTAGTCGGATCCAATTGGTCCAATGAACATGGTGTCACTTCCAACATAATTGGTAAACTAATACCAGACCAATGACGTTTATATGAATTGTATTTCTGCAAAACGAAAATCTGTTAAAATCAAGTTTCTTTAGGGAAAGCGCTGTCGACTGATACCTGAATTGGCTTTGGTTTTTCAGCAAACTCTTTATGATAACGGAATAAAGACGTAAGAATTTCATTACGAAATTCTGATGAGAATTTAATCGTATCCAATTTACGGTCTTTTCTTAGTGTTATTGAAAACTCTGTTGATGTCTGATAATGAAATGAAAAAAATTAACCGTAGCATATTGATTTTTATCAAAATTATTACTCATCAACTTACAATAGAGGCACGATTAGGTGATACAGCTGCCACCTCCGCATATGGCCATCGGTTAGTTAAATCAAATTTGTCTGGATTGTATGTAGATATTCCTATCGAACCAATTGATAGAATACGTTTGTATTTACCCTTCCATGAATGTTTAGTTACCAAGTAACATTCCACATCGACATTATCCTTAAGCGGGACCATTTTAAAACCACACAACTATACACTATTTGTTTATGTTCTGTGTGCAATTGAAAGAAGAAAGAAAAAAACGAAATTAGTTTACTTGTTTATCAAATTCATTGGTACCAAAATCAAATGATTAACTAAACACAAACTAACACAAACAATTAAAATTGAAGCTAAACGGAATACAGTTCTCTCGTTATCATTTGAGGATATATACAGTAGTGACGATATTTATTAAATCGTACATTTTCAGGGCGAACTGATAGTTGCAATTGATCTATTTGGAGATGCTTGTACGATGTAAGACAAGACCCTTTATGCTTTTGGTGTATTCGTTACACTATTAGTCATCCCAAACTGAATCCGATTAATTAATTTCTATTTGCAGCGTACTACTATCATTAAATTTTACGTAGTATATTTAGGGGAGTATATCAAATATCGAGTTAGAAATCGCAAAGAAAATCTTATCAATGCAAAACACTTGGACCAACCTCTGGTTTTCGTCCGATTTGTTTCACTCCATTTATAAGCACCTTTTACTTTCGAAACTGTAATTTTAGTTTTCCAAGTCTTTGGATGGTGAAATTTAAAAATCACTACACCGCTTTTAAATACCCAAATCTGCTATTTGAGATGACCCGCAAGTTAATCAGTTTTACTCCACCAAACACTCAACTGAACATAAGCTAAAATTGTGTAAATTGTATTTAATACATACAAACAAAGCAGCTAGCGACACGATGTGGACTAACTGGCAACTGAAGGAACACCTGCTGGAATTACAACTTCAAATTTGGCGAGAGTAATTCAACCGCTATTTCAATTTGGCCACTTCTGTAATTATCATATTTGTTTAGTTCAGATATGTAGATAATTACGATATCAATTAAGGATTTCATCCCATTCATTTCGAGATTTAAATTCATCTTAACTAAGTGTATGCTTATCGACTTGGAATACACCTATTGGCACTTCTGGCTCTATCAAGTGCTATGTTATGGATCATTTGATTATAAAATGTGTATGAATTTGAATGTAGTTATATCCATTTCATTCTGCCTATGAAGATGTTCTCTCATATAACCAATTAATTGATTCAAATCACATGCAATTATCAAAGTCGATCGACACAAAAGCCACAACGGTAATTCGATAAAACAATCGGTCGAGAACACGATCGTAAATTTTTCTCTATACGTTCAAATTGAACGTAGTATATTTTATTATTGAATAGTCATATCAACTGGAACTAATCGTATCAATTGTACACCCATATAAGAATACGTGGGATCGTCAATCGTAATGTCTTCAGTTGACATTGACAGCTGTCGACCATCTTTCTTTTTCACCGAGATTCTCAAGAGGGAAGATCTCGTTAATTTCAATCCAATTATTTTGTCTTCATCCATAGTTAATAGTGGGTAAAAATGGTCGTAAAGAAGGTAAGCAAGTGTCCGAGTGCCGTCGGTAGTGGTATTTGATGTGGATAACTACTGCTTGGCTCCAAAAATGATCAAATACCATGCCCGGTCGAAGTGGCTCTCATGCGTATACAAAGTGTCTCTGAAACTAATTGAAATTGTGTTTTTCCATATTTTAGCCGCGTCCAAAGAAGAAGCCAGTCAGCAAGAAGGTAGCACCAGCTCCTTTAGCTGTCAAGAAAGTTGAACCCAAGAAAGTGGTCAACCCATTGTTCGAGAAGCGACCCAAAAACTTTGGAATCGGTGAGTGAACGTAACAAACATGTCAACACGATGGACATAACCAATGAAGGCATTTCATTAACTTTTAATTTCTATGTTTTAGGTCAAAATATTCAACCAAAACGTGACTTGTCTCGTTTTGTGAAATGGCCAAAATACATCCGGATTCAAAGACAAAAATCCGTATTGCAAAAGAGATTGAAGATTCCGCCACCACTAAACCAATTCAGCCAGACATTGGATAAACAAACGGCCGTTCAACTTTTCAAGTTGTTGAACAAATACAGGCCAGAATCTGCTTTGGCTAAGAAACAACGATTGAAGAAGATCGCTGAAGCTAAGGCTAAGGGCAAGGAAGTCCAGCCAAAAAAGAAGCCAAACTTCTTGAAGGCTGGTGTTAACACTGTCACTAAATTGGTTGAACAAAAGAAAGCTCAACTTGTCGTCATCGCTCATGATGTCGATCCAATTGAGGTGAGTGGTTTTTCCAATAGTGTTTAACAATTGTCATGGTTATGAAATGATGAAAATCGAATTTCTTCACCTGAACTGTTTCATCCCTGTGATGGGATCGCTTCAGTCAATTGTAGAGACTTGACATCTGATCATTAACTCTTGATATAAATTCTATATAAGTGACTGTACTACGAGCTTGAAAATAAATTGTGTTTCTTTCTGTTTTAGATGGTTCTCTTCCTCCCAGCTTTGTGCCGTAAGATGGGTGTTCCATACTGTATAATTAAGGGTAAAGCTCGTTTGGGACTCTTGGTGCGTCGTAAGACATGCACTTGTGTTGCTTTGGCTACCACAGATGCTGGTGACCGCGCTGGACTCTCCAAATTGGTTGAGACCATCAAGACGAACTACAATGATCGTCATGAGGAAATCCGTAAACACTGGGGTGGTGGTATCTTAGGATCAAAGAGTATGGCTCGTATTGCTAAGATTGAGAAGGCCAGAGCACGTGAATTGGCTCAAAAACAAGGATAGAGTGTAATTAATCGATTACATTTTTTTAATTTCTTTAACGAATAAACCAACACCTAAAAATATTATACGGATTTGTTTTATTTGGTATGTGATATTTCAGGATTATCATTTCAGAAAATCAGGATTTTTTTCTTTATTCTGTCCTCATATTATGATTTATCATGGGAATTTAAAAGTTGATGCCGTAAAAAATACAAAAACTAAGACTCTGCAAATAAGACCCTCTTAATGTGAGTTCAGTTATAAATTGGACACAATCGTGGCTCCAGCTGACATCTTAACTTTTTGAATCATAGTATCCATACATATCCTAATTTTCTATTCATTATAACAAAACAAATATCATCCAAAATTATTAAGCAATGTATTTTTAATTGAATACAATAACTAAAAGAGATAATATTAAATTGTAAATTATTGTTTTCAAATATTGCGCAATTGGGTAATTTTCTTTCAGTTGTCAAAAATCGATATGGGGCAATTCACACTGGCAGCACGGAGACAATAAAACTAGTACAGCACATCTGATTAAAAGACACTCAAATTTTGTCTTTATGGGTACAATCATTGACTTCTTCATTCAAGTTTACATGCAATTGGTACATATAATATTAGAGCGAGACTCGTCGTCTTTCAATTCGACACGAACAAAAATCAACAAAAGGCTGATTGAAATTGAGTCTGAGTGAGCAAATTTGTAAAAAATCATAAAAGGGAGATTTTTTTCCATGATTTCGAGTCGATTTGAAAGGAATTTAATTAAGTTGAATTAACACTCAGAGTGCTACTTAGTGACACAGTGTAATTATTGAATCGAGGATTTTAGAGTGGCGCACATAAAGTGAAAATTTCTATGTGCTGCTAACAGTGGACGAGTAAAATTAATTTTTGTTGAAAGAAAATCTTAATGGCTGCGATTGTGGTGTTTACAGTTTAACTAATAAAATGGAGTCAGAGCAAAGTAACCAGAATCACAAAAGAAATAACAGTTTTAAGGACGATGCAATGGATCGATTGAAACGGTACTATCCAAATGTTGACGAGGATGTGACTCCACTGCCACGGACATGGAGCCCTAATGACAAGGGAAATTCAATTGGATTAAGCCAAAATAATCTACGAGTACATTACAAAGGTTCGTAATAATTAAATAGACAATCTTATCTCAAGTTTTTTCCTTCTTACATAAAATCAATGGCGAATATTATTTAAAATTATTCAGGAAATTTAGTAGCAATGTTTTTATAATGAACATACATATACTGGACAGGTTCTTTGGCCTTTCCCTATATAATTGCTCTACCAATTCTTCGACTTGTCGATGCTTGATTCTTTATTATCTTTTCCTTCCCTATCAATGTAGTTATTTTCTGATATTTTTGTTGTGCATACACATTTTGTCAGTCAACTAAATGTAATATACCGTTTCAAGAATATATGTTGGCAAATTAGTTCTTATTTTTTGGCTTGGACGATGCATTGAAATTATTACACATTGAACTTAGACAAGAAATATGAAATGCTACCTGCTAACTCATTGAACCCTGTGTCCGTTTCAATGAATTCCTAATTCCACAAAATAAAAACGACACAGAGTATCACTGCATGCTGGAACTGAAAAACCAGAAACAAGAATAACACGAATTCCGTTTATTTTATATATTTTTTTTCGTTTGCCAAACCGTAATGAACGATTAGATTTTCGAACATGAAGTAAGCATTTTGTTTGATGCTTATATTCAGGTTGTTATATGTACAAAGAAACATTTCTTCGCTAAATGCGTATTAATGGTATACAGAAAATCAGATATGACGAATTAACATTGACTACATATTACGTATGATTAATTTTTTTTCCTAATGTTTTATTTTGTAATTAATTCAATCCATTTATGGTAAAAACAGAAAACAAATTACAAAATAAATTGGAATTATTCTATTGAAACTAAAATTAATAAAAATTATGACGAGAAAGTGTTGAAAACCAAGGTTGTGTGCCATCCAACGTTTCCATCGTTTAAAATGCTGATGAAGAAGAAACAATAAAGTTGAATGTGTATGAAACATAGTGAATTTTAACAGGCAACAAAGAAATATTATGAGAGTGCGTAGAAGTGAAAATTTGATATTAAAAACAATATAACTGAACTAGTAACATTTTGAATATTTTTCATAAAATAAGCGATTAATGATGGTACATAACGGAACACAATAACAAATGACGGATATTTACACCATCCATTGATCAATTATTATGATAATAATTTATTTTTTGGGAAATTATAACGCACACTGATTATTCTTATGAACTGCGTTCTTATCGTCCTTGGAGTTTTACTAATGATTTTGGTGTATCAGCTGATTCATAGTACAGCTGTTTCAGTTCACTAGATAAACTCACTCTTTCTGTTTAATGATTTTACGGAACATCATAAATTAATAATTTCTATATTTGAATTTCCATTGAAAATTTGTAATTATCAATTATCGATACTGATTGGATTCATCGTTATCTTCTCAATTACAATTTTCCTTTTTTTCTAATATTTGAAGTTGCACTATGATCGCATAAAAAATGAAATGTAAATCCATTTGAATATAATAATGTGCATTGAACTGTGTCTGTAAATACTTTAGTGTATTGAATATAAAATATTCAAGTGATACACTCAATAATTCATTGTTTTTTTAGTTAATAGGGAAACATAGAGTAAGGCTTTCTGGTATTCATATCAATGTTACTAAGAGAGTACGCATAATCGGTTTAATTTGATTGCACAATATTAAATTAACTGTTATGAACTATTGAATTTTCACTCAGTTTCCATCTGACTATGAGATTTGATATGAAATGTATACAACATGCGAGCGTTAGTTGTTAGTTCCATTTTTCCAATTGTAATTGGGTCATTGCCACAAGCGATGCAGCACATCATAATGGGTATTAGGTATGACATAGTTGGATAGACTTTTCATTTTAAATATTACTAAAGTGTATTTCTTTTTCACTATAACCAATTTTTGTGTTTTTTCTTTGTATCTTGCAAAGTAAGTTCAATTATGGAGTTTTAGGTAATTAATTATATATTAATTTACCACAAACATAGAGTCGAGATGAAATTGCTTGTCATATATTGACTAATGGATAAATACAATTTGATTGTGTTGGTCACAGAAACAATTGAAATAATATTGTCTTCGTTCGAGTCCTTCACTATTATTGCCCATTCATTTGACTGTGACAAAGAAAACCGAATAAAGATCATCGTAACCGAATAAAATGTATAAAATAAGAGACAAGACTATAAACCATGACAATGCAAATGTTATGTATTCTTATCGACAAAGCATTTAGTCTAGAATATATTATAGTGAGGACGGTATCTCATCCCACACTGATTTTCATTTGTTTTATACTTGAAACAACCATACGGTTATACACTATATGTCATTTCGATTATTTTGAGAATATATTGAACTGATAAAAATGTAAATGACAACGAACACTTCTTTCACTAACTCATCCTTAGTGGTTTCCATACTCATTTTTATTTAGACTGGTTGCTGTTGAATTTTCTTTCGAGTACTTTGTTCATATAAACATTTCATTTATTTTGCTTCACCACTGTTAATGTTAGGAATGGGGAAATCACATAGCGATGCTGCTTCTGTTCGTACAGCGAATCCGATACCAGCTTCATGCGGAATTTACTATTTTGAAGTAAAAATAATATCAAAAGGACGTGATGGTTATATGGGGATTGGCTTAACATCACAGAATTTTAAGATGAATAGATTGCCTGGTAAGAGTCAAATGGATTGAAACAACACATAGCTAATCACAAATGTAATTAAACAAAAATATTGTTTTTCTTCTTATTTCGATTGGAATGATGATTAGGTTGGGATAAGCAGTCTTACGGTTATCATGGTGATGATGGAAATTCATTTTGTTCTTCAGGAAGTGGACAAGCATATGGTCCAACGTTCACAACAGGAGATATAGTTGGATGTGGTGTCAACATGGTTGATAGCACCTGCTTCTATACAAAAAATGGCCATCATTTGGGCACCGCTTTTCGTGATTTGCCCGTAAGTTTGATATTAAAAGATTCACTGAACACTATTCAGTGGTCATTGAACTTTGGAATTTTATCATGTCTAGACGTTTGAAAATATTCTTACACCATTCCGTTGTTTTATTATATTTCGTTTTTCCAAAACAGGCAAAATTATATCCAACAGTTGGGTTACAAACGCCTGGCGAAATGGTGGACACGAATTTTGGACAAAATAAATTCGAGTTCAAACACTTCGAGGACATGTTGGAGGAATTACGTATTATAACTAAAGATAAAATTTATAATTTTCCATTACCAGTAGAGCTTGGTGACTGTCCTGCAATATTGAATAGGTAATTATGACATAAAATAGATTGTCGTATTGATCATGTATCATTAAATTGATTATTTCAGAATGATTGCCTCATATTTGGTCCATAGAGGTTTTAGCGGTACAGCTGAAGTGTTTGCAAAGAGCACAAATCAACAGTTGAGTGAAGAAATGTCATCAATTAGAAACCGACAAAAAATATTAAAACTGGTCATGGCCGGTAGAATTGGTCAAGCAATAGAATTAACTACAAGAGTCTATCCTGGTGTACTAGAAAATAATTCAAATTTAATGTTTATGCTTAAGTGTCGACAATTTATTGAAATGGTTAATGGTTGCGATTTTGAAGTAATTTTACACTTGAATATGTTATTATTCATTTATTAATTAATAATTATTTTGTATTGGTATATTAGCAGACTGAGTCAGTAACCGCATCACCGACAGAACCAATGTGTCCAAATCAAACATCAGTAATACAGTCCACAAAGTCATATCAAAATGGCAATGGAACTGCTCAAATAACGAATGGGGCTGAGACTGATGAAAGATCAATAAATTATGGAGACAATCAAGATGTAAATAATTTTTCAAATAGGTAAGTGTCGTTGAAATAACGCAATTGTTTCTCCTATTACTAATATCTTTATCTGTTGAATTTTGTAAATATTTCTTTGGGGTAAATGCATTATTTAAATGTTTATTCTTCAACTAAAATTAATCGCAGCCAATCAACGAATAATCGAACGAATGATCATCAAAATCATGGTGAAGTTGTTCAAATAAACAATCATCTAAACAGCACAAATTCAATATCAAATGTATTGCCATCGAATAGTTCAACTGGGGATTATGTTAATGATGTTGAAATGGAGAATGGTCATATAGGTAACGGTAATAGCTTTAATAAGAACGGTACCACCGACACATGTAATTCATTAGACGTTGACGAAGACATGGGTAAGTTTTATTTTTTGATAAGTATTTGCTATTACTCAAACAAATTGATTATGTGTTCTTTTTAATAAAATTTATTACAGACGTTGATGTAATGCCAAAAAAATCTAGAGTAGCAACAATGTTAGAATTTGGTAGAGATTTATTGAGAATGCATAATAACTTAGAGAAGGCTAATGGAGGTAATGGAACAAATCAGCAAATGTTGAGGGTAAGTAATGATTATCACAAATTATTACAGAATCGAATAGCTCTAATTATGGTGAATTTTCATAATTTTAGGATGCCTTCAGTTTATTAGCATATTCAAATCCGTGGTCCAGTCCAATGGGTTGGCAGTTATCACCAACGGAACGTGAACGTGTTTGTAGTGAATTAAATTCAGCAATTCTTGGTAATATATCGCCATATATAAGGGACCTTTTAAGATTCCTAAACGATTAATCGTTTGTCATTGCATTGGATTCTTTTATTCCAATTGTAGAATCTATGAATTTTGCCTGTCGTTCATCACCCGAAATATGTTACGCCCATACATGTGAGCTGTTGCGTTTAATGGCGTCATCATCCTTAGGATCTTGTGCTTTTGTTGCCATTGATGATATTATAAAGCAACACTGACTAAATACAATACCATTTAAACTTCTATTAAATACGACGAATGCGAAGTCTTATTCTCACTCATTATCATCAGATGCGTGCAAGAAATATTGTTTTGCTTCGTTAATTTAATAATTTCTTCTAATTATCAATTTTGTGGATGTGCTGCTTCTCAACTGGATGCAAAGCCATCGTTATTCACATGGATCACTGAATGGTATTTGTTAGAAATTTTATTCGGGAATTTCAAAACGCTTTAATCGCTAATTTGAATACCAGATAAAACACCATCCATTTAGAAATACTTTCTAAAAAATCAAATTTAGAGTTTAATTTAAATGAATTTGCAATGAAAAATCGGGAAAAGCTCTCCTAAATTTTTAATATTGATTTCATATACGGAATCTACTTATTTTCATAGCGGATGGTATTATGATGACGACACCCTTCAATAATTTTTTTATCACCTTTTTTTTTTATTTTGAAATTAACACCGGTTTCCAATCTAATGATGTCGAACCTAAAGTAAAATGATTCGAACCTGGAATAGAATAGTATAGAATATAATAATGAATACACTGTATATTAACGGCTATTGTTGACTAGATGTAAATGAAATGAGTGTAGGATTGATAAGAATTATGTTGAGAAAATGGTAATCTTATCTGGTGTTCAATTATTGTAAACCATTATTAATGGAATCCTGTAAACCGGCGTCAACATATAAAAAATTTATACATAATTTAATTGAATTTATATATAATTCACATAAAACCCGTTTCGTTTTTAATACATACGATTAATCAATTATAATAATTCTAAGAATGATTTTAGATACATGAATTCCATCAGGACATAGTAATGTACTAGATGATGTTGTTAGTTAATAATTTCCTAATCAATTTTTTTTTCGTCGTGCTACTAAAACTTAGATTAAAATATAGTACTATATAAGATGATTTTTAACGTTGCACGTAAACAGTTATAGAAGAAAATTTAAGTTCTAATTTTCTAAAAACCATTTTTTTTTTTAAATCGATTACTCGAGACTATAAATGTGAACTTCTAACATTACTTCTGTTATACTCAGCATTTCATTTGAGTTGAAATTTATATAAAAATATTATTTTGTGAAAGGCAACGATTGGATTAAGAATCGAAAAAAAATTGGCTTCATCTTTATATCCCCAGCATTAGTTAAGCTGAACCTGATGATGAATTTGTGTTACAGACTACAGAGTTATTTGTTTCTTTCGCATCAATGAGATTGAACCCAAAAAATGGTACTGATTAAAATTGTGTGAGCATATTAATCGACGTAGATGAACTAAAATTAAACGAACTAATTTTGAGATTTTATACGGGAAAATTTAAAATATTAATGGAAAAAAAAAATTAATAAATTTTAAGGAAAACATTTTGGCTAAGTGAGAAATTTTATTTTGTTTTCGATATATAATTTTCAATAAAATATGATGTGAAATTTTCGTAATAAAATTCGCGTACATAATAGAAAGTAATGTTAATTATAATGAATCCAATGAAAACGAATAATAATTAATGTATCTGTAGAATAAAAGAAAAACAAAATTCATTGAAAAAAGAAGATGATTAAAAAGCAGTTAAACACACAAAGTTTATAATTCATAATTCAGGAAAACCCAATACTATGAAGATAAGCAAGGAAAAAAATGAAATTCTTCAGATATAAATTGATTAATTATATATTATATATACGGTTTAGATACTCTTGAACCTTCTCATCGTGTAGAACTTATGGTTAATTAAATTGATCGATTTAGTAAAGAAAATGAGTCGTTACAAAAATGCCTATTGCTGAATATATTGATGGCTTGAAATAATGTAATTGAATCCATCAATTTGGAAGTAATGTATGGAAAGAAAGAATAAAATATAAAATCTATAAATAAATTTTATTCATTATAACATTATCAATTCTATTCTAGCTACACATTCGGTATATTAACGTTGATTGCTTGTCAGGTAATTTATGCGGATCAACAACCATATAAGTTTCATTATGTTATATACAACAATACGAAATTCTATTAACTTATTTAATTACTAACTGAAGTGATAATCCCGTTTCAATTGATTAGCAAGACCGTTCACTTATTCAACTAATCTCTTATATTCATTACAACTTATTCTCTACCCCATGCAGACACATACTTCAATAGATCGGTGAGTCCACTAAATTCAGTCTCACTCTGTGGTGGATCATTTTTCGGTATCTTTGGTAATTTAGTACCCATTATATAACGAAATTCATCCATCTACAATCAATTGCATTATTATTTTCACGTATTGCAACATGATGCATTTTCATTAAACAAAATAAAAGAGAAATCAACCTACATTTTTGGCACCTGATAATTTCCAAATTCCATAACATATTGTACCTGTACCAATCACGGCGTATAAGGTACCCCATCCTAGGGCTCGCAGAGCCAGAGACGATCCTGATTCCATTAAAGCTGCACTGCCAGGAAAACCCTTTTCATATAATTTCTGATCGTGTTTTCTGGCGTTCACCAATGTTCGACTAAATCCAAATATTCCACCTATTCCAGCTACTGTAAATAAAAATAGACCACCTAAAACGAATATGTAAGAATAGTTTCTTTTAACAGGTAGTGAACAATCGAATGTAAGCTACCTTTAAGACGATAGTTAGGATCTTCGACTCGTGCCGGTGAATTTTGTTTCTCTTCCTTGAATCCGTTTCCTTTGTTTCTTTCCGTCATTTTCAACTGTTTACCATGTTCTATCACCTTTTATATCAGCCTCACGCAGCTCCTGTGCTATCCACTTTATTCAACTGATTCCTTCTACAATCCGAGCATCTTTTAATCAAATTTACATTACTTAAAATTGCAAAACGAATGGTATTTCTTTAATAAAATAGTGGTAAATTATACGTATTTTAAAAAATCACAATGATAGAAAATTATAAAATCTTTAAGGCAATATATTAATACCCATGCTATATGCGAATACTCCTTAATTATTCTCAATGCCATAAATGAACGAAGAATTTTTTTCATCCACCTCGTATCAATATACTATGCGTTTAGGCGATGAAAGCAATTTCAGACAGAAATATATTGTGGTACATGTTGAAGGATAGACCGTTGGTTACAGGATTCTTAAGTGACATCTTTGCTACTAAATTGGTATTTACCTCGTAAGGTGGTATTCACAAGAAGAAGGATAAATCCTAGCGTTTTATTTTCCATACAAAATGTAAACAAATTGAGAACGCATCGCTATTACTCATACAAATCAACTATGCAAACGACCATGAAGATATTCATTCTAAGAACGTCCTATCCGTCTGAATAACACACAATAATTGTGACACCCGTATGAGATGCATGAAC
>JXOR01000876.1:0-76291 GCA_001014335.1 Coboldia fuscipes | reverse complement strand
CTATAAAGACAGTGAATAGCCATATTATATTTATGTACAATGATTTAAATGTAAAGTATACAATATAATTTATCTAACCTATTTATTTTAGACATTTATTGAAAGTAATCTGTGTTTAACAGAGATAAAAAAAAAATGAAATATTTCTTAAGGTTATTCGAAAAGTCTTAGTTATGAACAATGTACATATCAAATGCAACATTCCAATATTGATAAGTTTTCGTATTATCAGTACTTCCGTTCTTTATATCTCTTGTTCGTTCAGTTCTATATATATTTACTTTACTTTGACTACGTTTAGTAAGACTGTTAATGTCATAAGCAGGTCTTTTATCTGAATTTCGAACGTTCAATTAAATGGCTACTGGTTATGATTTATATAAATAGAATAATATTTTGTTTCATTTCTTATGTTTAATAAGATTAATATCTCTTATTTATTAATATTGGCTTATTTACAAAAGACTTTCAATTTGGATATGGAAGGGAGAGGGAGAACATTATCATCTAATTCAACTATATGAGGCAAAAGTGTGTAGTTAATGGTTGGCAATTCATTTATAATATAATACACAGGTGTATCCGTAATATTATTTCGTATTTAATTAAAATTCAATTTAGTATTCACGTGTCAATGAGCTCTTTTATATGGTGTGAATTATGTGTGTGTGTGTGTATGGCAGTTAGTGACTTGAATTCTTGGTTTGACGTAATCAGGCTATCATCATTTCAAGTCAATTTCCTATCCATAAAGAAATATTGAAGGACACGTTGCGTTGCCTTTTAACATTCAGAGTTAAAATGTAAAATATTGGTTATGAATAAAAAACAAAATAAAGGGGTTTAATGAAATGTCATATCTTTTTATTACAGCTGACTAATAATTAACAAAAATTAAGTTGAATGGGTTTCTACTTCATCATCTTTGTTGTGAAACTGGAACGTCCGATATTATTCTTTTTTTTTTTTGCTTAAAGTTATGAAATACTAAGACGTGCTTGACGTATACCCAATGATTTTGCTATGATGTTGGTCTATATAATTTCAAAGTTTTTCTTATTGCGAAAAGAGCATAAATGTGTTTCATCTTGCTCATAATGTTTCATCAAGTATAAATTGACAGCATTTTATCATTTAAATATTCTTATTATGTAAATTATCGTTGAAATTATAATTACTGTAATTAACATGGAAATTATTTTTTGGGTGAAATTGGTATATTCAGTATAGGAGTTTGGGTGGGTGGTAGGACATTATGATGAGACTCTTTGGTATTTGAATGTGAGAAGAGGAGGCGGTTGGAAAAGAAAATAGAATAATTATAGTCATTCTACGGAAAGCGATAACTTCCTTAACCAATTTCATATTATTTTCTGTGTGTGTGTGTGTTATGAAATGTGAAGGACAATGGAAATGAGTTTGTTGGATAGACAAGTTGATGAAGGGAACTTATGAAAAGTGATTAAATATTTCTGGTGTTTCTCTTCTGTCTTATTTTGATCAAAATAAAAACAGTTTTTTTTTTGGTCTCTAGTTGTTATCCATCTTTGTTGTTATGTTGGAAACAATGAAAATATTTCGCGAGTTTTTTTTTTTTTTTTTTGATAATCCGCCGTCTATTGAAATAGAAATCTTTAACGGTTTATTGTGGCCTTTTGCATTAAATTTTGTGTTTGGTCCATAACGAGGATAGGATTAATATGATCCAAAAAAGGGAAAAATGGAATAGATGACTGGGTTGTCTTAATTTCATTTCGTTTTTTTTCTTCTGTGCGCTTAGTTTAACATAAAATTTATAATCTTTCTATTGGTTATAAGGTTTAATGAGTAGCTGTGAACGTTAGAAGAAGATGATGATGATGGACAATATCAGCAAAGAAGTGTGTTGTGGGCATACTTTATTGTAACATTAAAATTTTTTGTATAATAAAAATACACGAATTATTTTAAATATTATTTTGTTTGGCGGCGGTTTATTTTGTCGTTTTCTTGTGGTTCAATAATAAAAATAATCATAAAGAGCCGAAGAGACNGATGATGGACAATATCAGCAAAGAAGTGTGTTGTGGGCATACTTTATTGTAACATTAAAATTTTTTGTATAATAAAAATACACGAATTATTTTAAATATTATTTTGTTTGGCGGCGGTTTATTTTGTCGTTTTCTTGTGGTTCAATAATAAAAATAATCATAAAGAGCCGAAGAGACAGTGTAAGGAATAAAATTAAAAAAAAAAAAAATGAAAACAAATCTAGAGAGTGAAACAGAATATAATAAGATTGTTGCCGGCAATGTTCAAACAAAAGTGCTTGAGATTTAAGAGAAAAAAAAAAACATTATGAGAGTTCAATGTTGTGTACGTTTTATTACTGATGATATTTCTTAACCAATTTCATTCATTATTCACACAAGACACTGTTGTGATGGAACCTGATGATGAAAAAGTAAAAAAAAAAAAAACTAATCGAACGCGATATTACGATTGAAGAGTCTGCGGTGTAAAATACAAACTATTCTTGTTGGCTTTATTATTTAATTTTTCTTTTTCATTTTTAAAAATCATATCTATTTAAAGAATCATTTAAAAGTATGATATTTGAAAATGCAAGAAAGGAAACGAAAGTTAAAACTTTTGATCTGGTTTTGAATGAGAGAAGGGTACAAATAAAACTGATGAGTAGTGAAGTACTATGTGAATAAGAAAGAAAGGGCTATGAATGTAATTTCATATTCTTTTTTTATATTTTCGGCGGTTTTTTAAACGATAAATTTGAGACAAAATTTTTTCCCATCGTTTGATATAAATCAGCATATCGTTTATTATTATATTATCATGATTGTGATGTTGTCTCGATAGAATAATCGGTAGTTAATGTTCTTATGGAAATTTATATTACCCGCGAGTTCAAAGTCAATTAATTAATATGCGCGAAAAAACTATGGAATGGAATGTGATGATACTCTATCGATTGATGTTGTATTGGTAATGGAATAAATAAAAATGAGTAGAATGAGAATGCATCATGATGTCGTTCAATATCAAATGGTGAAGAGAGATGATAGCTGTTAATTTATTCACGGTTTGATGCCTCTTTGGCGCTGCTGAGGACGAGTTGTCTTCAAATGTTATTGAATATATACGAATTGGATGTTATCGTTGCACATATAATTAGATTCAATGGGTTTGACTGTGCATGGTTTGTAGGTTTCTTTTTTTTTTTTTCTTCAATAAAGTGATGCTGCTGTGTTTTCCGAGTGTATGTAGTGAAACACTTGATAATTTCAAGAGGAAATCGATGAACAAGAGACAAGAATTAATAATATATAAAAAGAAAGAAATATGGTAAAGAATTATAGTTGAGAAATGTACACACAAGACTATGTGCTGACTTTGAATTCTATTATCGTTTTATATGCGATTGGATGTTTAGTTTTTGTGTGTTTTTTTTATCTATGGTAAGTAAAGTGCAACACTGATAGATAATGATATGGGAGTGAAGAGTGAATGAGTCGAGGTTAAGAATAAGATGAACGAGAAAAGAGTCAAGAGGAATGTTGATTCATAAATTATTGTTATTATGCACTTTATGTGAAAGAAGATGTTACTGATGGTGTTTGGAGTTAGTTAGAGAGGGAAAGAGAGATTCAGAACATAAATAGAGAGTGTGCGATCTGATGATGATGTGATGGAGAATGCAGTTATGAACTTTTAAGAAGAAAAGAAGAAGATTGTGGAGATACAATATGATATTGGGTGTCTATGAGGTTATTATTCTATATATTACATGTGGATAAAATGAGTATATTTATACAATTGTGTGAAATGATTGGTATCAATTTTTTTTTTTTTGCCTTTATGCTTCAATGAAAGTTAATGCGATATTGTAGGTTTTAATGTTGCACATGACTTTTGTATGTTATTTTTCTTTACTTGCTTAGCTGGTAATGTAAAGAAATTATGAATTAAGATGTGCATTACATCGATTAACTTGAATTTGTAGTTTTTTTTTCTGTTGCTATTTCGTTTTGTTTATTTTCAATTGGGGGGAAGAAAGCAAAATAAATAAAGAGGTTTTCGGCTAAAGACACGATGATTGAAAATTAGTTTGGAATGCAAACTGGTTCACTTTGTGTAATTATCGTATGTGATTCTTTGAATCAAATTTCACTGATAACTGGAATTGATAATGGTTGGAATTAGTTTCTTTTCAGTTGTTGTTTACAATCTTTAAATGTTTTAATTTGATACATAATAAATATTCATAGTTTCATCATAATACATTTGTTACAGTTTTAATCTCATGTTATTGTTATTTCATATGATGATGACTTTTGTATATTTGTAATATAAATCGTAATTCTATTTCTATATTTGCAGTGTATTTGAATTAAGTATTACGTTACTCTGATGCATGTGTTTTATATTTAGAAAAGAGAAGAATTATTTTTATACAAAAAGTTAAGTGTAACTGTGAAAGGTAATTTATCTCCAGTGGTAACGAATTAGAGTTTCTGTATCTCTTTTCTGTCTTAATATTGTGCTACAAGTTGAAATGACATGAAATGGTAGAATTGCACGATTTTTATATGTGCACGCGGATCTAAGTTTGATCTTTACAATGCTCCTCTGGTGTTGCTCTCTATGTGAGTACATTGATGTGTAGGTACTGTGAAAGCTAAAAGAAAAGCGGTGTTTTAATTGTTAGACGTATGAGTGGAAAAACATAGAAATATCATCAGTTTCACTTTGGGATCTTAATTATTTTATATAGCATAAGTATATCTACCTGTCTTCAGTATCAAATTGTTTTCGTTCAATTAGTCGTTAGGTTGTTAGTTATATGTATTTATATGTTTTTTTTTTTATTTCGAAGAAGATAGCAGACGTTAAATTAAGACAACAGTAACGAATGAATAAAAAAAAAACTAAAATAATAAACGAGTATTTTATACTCGAAGGTTTTTCACTGTCATGAAACATGGAAATTTACATATTACGGAATCTATTAAATTTATGGTAACGAAAATAAAAGACACACAGTGAAATAGCTGAACTAGAGAACATATGAGATTAATTCTAGTGAATGTTGAATGATATCGGAATAAACGATAAGCTGGGAATCTTCATTCGATCGATTCGAGAACATTGAATAATAGAAAGTGTTTTTAATCTTTATCTGTTTGATTATATTTCCATGAAAGAAAGAAAGAAAAAATTACGATTTTCTTTTATGGCACCCCAATGAGCTTTGGCCAATTGATAAAGAATCAATGAACAAGGATGGCGTAATGGAAAATCCTTTTTATACACATAAAATGTAAAGATAAATATGGAATGTATATTGAATATTTAAAGTTATGGATTGAATATAATGGAATACAATAACTTCTATTGGATACAAAAGCATAGAAAAGTGTATTTCGTATAAAGTTATTGAATTGGTGGTGGGTATATCAGTGATACATCAATGAACTTTTTTAGCATGAATAGAACCGTTGAAATTGTTATAACACAATTGATTATGCACCAGTGATTACATTCTATACACATGATACTGTAACAATATTTCAGCCAAATTACACGGTGTATCGATTGCATAACAAATAAACAATGTTTTTTTTATTATTCTGTGTAAAGTATATCAATTGTATTCTATCGAATGAATTACAACGAATGGAAAAAAAAGAATGTAATAAAAGTACATAGAGACTCATTGAACGGTATAGAGTGAATGTAAAATTTTGTTGACGATGGATATAAACTTGAGCTAATTAAAATTAAATGAATGGGATATCGAATAACAAAAGATATGAATTTTATGTGTTTTTTTTTATTATTTAAATGCAATTGATTGAAGTATTCATGTTAACGAGATGATGACAACAATTTTAATTTTTATTTTAAGATTTTTATTGAATGAAACTGATGACTGGTTTGAGTCACTTTATGATTTTCATTTGGCTTAAAGTAGTTACCGTAATACGAATATTTTCTTCGAAATGCAAATGTTGTTGTGGTTATTAGCGTATAGTTTTTTGTTAGTGAAGTAATAAAAGAAATTGTTAACAATCAAACAATTTGTTTGTTATGTGATGTTGTTGTTGTTGTTGTTATAATTTAATGTGATTCCACTTGTCGCACGTTTGAAGTTTATGAACAATCAAAAAAACGTTCAGAGCACATTAACCGCATTATGTGATGATTTGGTTATTTTACATGTTTTTTTTGCGAAAAAATAACGCAGAAAAAAAGAGTGAGATAAATGTTTAATGTATTTTCATTTAAAAATTGGTGTTGAAAATATGCGTGAGATTATTTATAATGTAAAGGCATAGATGAGTGTTTAGTTGATGGAAAATAGTATAAGCCAATTGTCTCGCGGTCACATTGTTTCTTGTAATCTGTATTTTTACGGGTTTGCAACTATGAAACTCATTAAATATGAAAATTACCGGTTTTATTTTGCATAATAATTGTACGTTTTTTTTTTTTTATTTTGTTTTAAATAATATTATGCTTTTCAGTATTAAATCTGTATCACACTGTTTTTGGGTTATTTGGAATTCTTTTACTGTACCAGTAATAATGTTGAATGAAATTGTCTATGTTGTTATAAAGAATATAATTTAAAAATTCTAGAATTGTGAACATATAACACACAAATCACGTGAAGAGATAAAAATTTTTGTAGTGCAAAAGTGCTAGCATAAAATTTATGTTATACAATTATGAAATTAAACTCTGTAATTTGGCGTTAGCACGTAGTCAGTTGTGTAAAATGAATTTTGGTATGTAAACTGTATATTTTCTTCTATGGTAAATTGTTCTTTAAATGGGAAAAGAGTGTTTACACTAAATATTTTGTTGTTGTTGTTGTTGCTGGAGAACTATTTATTGTGTCTGATGGTAGAATAGAAGAGTTGTTGTCCAGTGAAATTGATTGTGTACACAATTGAAATAGTTTAACAATCTGTGTATTGTGTAATGACGTTATGATGTCCTCTGGCCATTTGGGTTTACCAATTTATTACGTGTAATTCATGCATTTAGTATGCATCATCATTTCTGTTTGGTATACTTACACTTCTGAAAGAATATTCAATTTAATTTTAATGTTTTTAGTTGATGTGGGTCTTGTATGCATTTGTTCAGTTTCTTTTTCAATTGCATACAAAAAGTTAAAGACTAATTTTTATGTTTTGAACTTTATGTGTTTGTTAGTTGTATTACATATAATCAGTTGGAGATTTTGGTACAAAATGATATGCATGGAATAGAGAAAAAGAAATTTATCAATTTCCGATAGTTTTTTAAACAATTCTTTGGAATATTGGTAATGTTATGCAGTCAACAGATAAGTGAAGATCGATTGACAAGATTCTGTATTTGCTTTGGTAACACTCATCATTTCTCGTTGGTTTTTCTCTGTATTCTTTCATTTGGATACATAATCTGTGTTAACGTTTATTTTTATTTAATTTTTTGTGTGGATACATAGCGTTGATGTGGAATAAAACACCAAAAACAGATTCAAATGAAATGATTGTAAAATTGGAATATAAGAAAGAAATTTATTCAAACATTGAATATAGACAATCTAAAGGGTCATTGTAATCATCGAACACCGATATCTTTTCATAGATTCTTTAATTTTTGTTTTGTTCTTTGCTGTTTGACTCTCTTACGTTTTTTCTTATTTTAATATCTTCAACTGTTATGTCGTTACTTTGGTATCCAATTCTTCATTCTATCAGTGTTTTTATATATATTCATTTTTAAATCCAAAATACTTATTCAGTTGAGTGTTGTGTACACCTTTATTATTCATTTGATTTGAAGATCGTTGAATATTCTTATTTGAATTCTTTTATATTCTGTTATGTAAAATAAAAAAAATTTGTTCAATTCTATTTCTGTATTGTGAGAGAGAATCAAAGATTTTATATAATTCTTCTGTATGATATTTTTGGATGAATTTTTCTACTTTGTATAGCGTGTTTCTTCTATGATTTTTGTTGAAATTCGAACAGTTGATGTTATTCTCTTGACTGATTTTCTATGTTTAGTTGAGTTCTTTATTTTTTTTTTTTTGAAGCGTGGTGATATGAAAATGTTGGATAAATAAACCGGGGGGATTGTTAAGAAGTCACAGTATGATGTATAATCAATGTGAGTAGAGATATTGGAACTCTCTGTTGTTGTGTTATATTCAAATTATTGTAGGTACATATCTTAATGTTTATTTATCTCTTAACATTTTATAATTTTCATACAATTCACATTGAATATAGAGATTGGCGGACACCATAAGATTTGTTTTCTTTATTGCATTGTCTTTAGCCATTAGCATTTTACCTAGAGGGGGAAGAGATTAGTTGTTGCCATTTCGTATTACGCGAACTTTAAGTTTTTTTTTTTTTGGGTAAAATGTTGTATTGAACAAATAATAATGTTACTTTTTTATTA
Organism: Coboldia fuscipes; assembly: GCA_001014335.1. Taxonomy (NCBI): domain Eukaryota; kingdom Metazoa; phylum Arthropoda; class Insecta; order Diptera; family Scatopsidae; genus Coboldia; species Coboldia fuscipes. The sequence continues at coordinate 67,822 of JXOR01000876.1, read as the reverse complement.
TTATTTCTGTTATTTAGTGTATTCTCTGTTAGTTTTGCTGTTTATTCAAGTTAATAAAAGATTATAGAATAAAAATTATTCAACGAATATGAGATGGTATAAAGTGTATAATAAATATTAAATTATAGAGGTAGGAAAGAGTAGAAGAAATAATAATATAAAATTTTTGTTGAAGTTGAAAGAGATATTCAAATTTTCACTTTACAGTTAACAAGTTACAAGTTATGGTACTTTACATATTCATATTTAAGTGTACCATCAAAATAACAAAAAAAAAAGCAAAATTGGTTAGCCTTGTTTTAGTTTATTTTGCTTTTGATATCAATAATCATGAAAATGATATAGAGAGAGAGTGAAATAGAAAGATGGAGAGAGAACTTAATGGTAGATTCAAGTTCTATTTTTGTTATGTTTTATGAAAATCGCGTTATGCATATTTGATTGTAACAATTTTTTTTTTTTGGCATAAAATGTATATACCAACATGTATCGTTAACTGAAACGAGCTAAGGTTTTGGTTATGGGATGAGAGACTAAAAAGAAATTAACGTGTAAAAGTACAAAGTGAATTGTAGTATGCGCGAAATCAACGGATCCATAAAACATTTATGTCGTTACACTATCCATTTTTATCTACATAGAATATGTAGTCAACTTTTCTTCAATCTCTTTTGTTGATGTGTAGTTATAAGCGATAAATGTAAACAATTTAAATGAGAGGAAAATGTAGAAAATCTTTTTAGATTATTCTCAGCCACATCGTCATCATCAAATGTAATCATCTGTAGATTTGGTGTGTAGAGCGGTTCAGTTGCAATAGAATCGGCATATTTTCATTAAAATGCATTGATGTGTAATGAAAAAATATGTCATTTCCGTTTTTTTTTTATATTTTCTAAGTGAGATGAGAGAAAATAATTAAGATTTTTGTTGCTAGTCACTGCTTCAGACGGTTGTTGTAGTTGTTCTTGGGGAAAAAGGAATTAAAATGCATTATGAATTAACGAAATGGATGCAATCCACGAAGTGATGATACTTGAAGAAGATGCGAATTAATGTTATTTGTGAAGTTTCTGATATTGAAATGATGGTCTGATGGTTTGTTGATCGCCTCGTATAAAATTCATTTACATAATTGTTGAAATCCAATACCAATTTTGTCTGGTTCTTGTGATGAATTTCATCCCTGAAATATTTATGATAATTGAAAGAATGGAGGAAGAGTGTTGGTAAAAATGGAGTGGGTGTATTGTTTTGTTTTTTGTTTTTTTGAATAAATGATAACACATAAATTTTTATATTTCCATCAGTTTTGTTTGCCATAGAGCATTATTATTATTAATAATCTTTCAAGGAAAAGAAAAATAACTAATTAAAAACTCCTAACTACAATTACAAATGCATTAAATGCGAGCACAATCTCATAGTTCTCTCTTAATAATAATTTATATATCATCATGCGGAAATTAAGATGCAATGAATTTCCATCATATCGCGTTTCTTTTTTTATTATTTCTTTTTATCTTATTTGTTTTAGTGTGATTTTTCATCAGATTTTCTGTATTTTCTTTTAATATAAATGAGAAGAAAATGAATAAATGTCTATTATGATACATGGGTTACTTTAAAGGGGCTTTTCATCTTACTATCTCTGGTGCAATGTAACAATAAATTGTTTAAAAATTGAATTTTTTGTATTTTAAGTGTTTTTTGTTGGAACATTTTTCACTGGTTTTGTTGTAGTTTTCGCGAGTACAATTAATTTTGTGATTTAATTTCGTTTGCAGAAAATGAGAAATAATGCAATTGTATGAAAATTAACATTAAAAATGATGAGAAACAATGAGTATAATACTATTTTGTTATAATTTACAATCATCAATTTGTTTCGTTATCGTTTTTTCTTCTGGATGTAATTTAAATTGGTTGTATTACATTATTTCTCTTATTGAATAGTTGTGTGTGTGAATGTTTCATTTTAACTTGAAATTAGTTCATAATATTTTCGCCCCATAAAAGTGCAACATTTAATAAGTTTTATATCAACAGTAATTCATTCATAATTCGTTTCAATTTTTATGTAATTTCTTGTGTTTTTTTTTTTTATCTTCGTTCATACAATAATAAGTCTTACAATTCTATAATATTTATTTACAGTAAAAACTAATATCACTTGTGAAATATTTTATCAAAATATTAACGCCATGAGAGAAACGTTTGTTATTCTTTTTATTTTGTTGGTTTTCTATTTAAGAAATATATCGTTTGAGTACTTTTGTTTTATATTACCTCTATAGGTAAGATGGTATTTTGGGGGGGTACTTTTCTCTCTGTTGTTGTTATTTTTTGCTGTTGTAATTGGTACTCGTTTTAGGGATTGAGAGAAAAATTTTATGTTCAATTTGAATGAAGAAAATTAAATTGGTATGGAATTTTATGATTATTAAAAATGGAATTAATTAACTCTATACTTTTGTATTACAATTATTTTAGTTTTAGTTTCATATTTATATATTCTCTTAGTACTCTTTTGCAAGAAAAATTCTCATCTATTTTTTTTTTTTTTTGTAATGAAGCAAAAAATTGAAAGACAATGCGCATTTTATATTGATTATGGATTCAAGACACACCAATTTTTTATCTTGTATAGAATATTAATAAGTGGTTTTTAAGCTCTTTTTTTCAAATTTTATGTTTCTTTGGATGAGTTTTTTTTTCTGTTCATTCTTCTCTATTTAAATTTCTAAACAATGAATAACTAGAACTGTACTTTGCACATTATCATGTAATTTTCCATCATTGGAATTCAATGTAATTTCATTAGAATTTTGTTTAAAAACGATTCCTCTTTCATTTTGTCTTTTATTTTGGATGTTTTTGTTCTTTTTTTTTCGTTTATCGATTGATATTCACCATTTTTGAATTCTCATTTTAATTAATAATTTAGCACACATTCTTATGCGTATTTCATAATATCTAAGTTTTCTTGTTTTTAGTTAAATTTTCATCCTAATAACTTATTACAATATGTACAATAATGCCATCGAAATTTTCCCGGTGTTTTCTTCTAATGATTTTGTTTTTAAGATTCATACAAATTGAATTTATTTTTTTTTAAAAAAAAGAAAAACTGAAAAATACGATTTCTTCGACGTCTTTTTAACTTCTTTAGAATATTCTATATTTACATTGACAATTATAAATATCATTTAATATCCATTTAATTGTTTAAATATTAATCTATTGGATCTCTTAATGTTTTTTTTTTTGCTTTTAATTTTATCTGTTATTTATATATAATTATTTACTTTTAATTATCAGTTGTTGTTTATACATTAAATTTGTTTTATTTAACAATTTGGAGTGCCATTGAGAGAATTAAATTAATTATTTAAATGTTTATTTGTTTACTACCTCTGGTTCATTTGATTTTTCCTTTTTTTTTTTTTAAATATATAAATCACTACATGAATTGTAATTTGAGTGAATGTGTGATAAGAATTATAATATTAATTGTATTTGTGAGTCTTTGTCAGTTTAACTTTATGCGATTTTCTCTTTTCTTTCGCTATTATGTTGGTTTGTTTTTTTTTGTTTTCTTGCTTAAGATTATAAATTAAGTACTTGAAATTCACTTGTCTGATACTTTTTATTTTCTTATTTCTTTTCCTTTCTCTGAGACTGATAAATTACTTTATTCGTACATTTGACTGTTTTGTATAACGCAAATTCTCAGTAGAAATAACATTAAATAAAAAAAAATAATAGGGAGGCAGAAGTAAGACAGAGGTTCTTCTTTCTTACATTTTTTTATATATTATAATGGGATAATTTAAATCTTATGTTATTATGGTCTCTCTCTCTTATCTATTGTACATTTTACATATGCGCGCACATTTGGAATTAAATAAAACTAAAAGAAAATCTTTTGAAGAAAACATTATGTTTTCTATAATTCATTCTCATTTGAAAATGAAATAAAATAAAACGAATTATTTATTCTCACACAAAATATGCACGTCCGTGTGCATGGCCAGCCATTTGTTGGGGGGTCTCAGGTATCGTTGAATAGACATGACCCAGCGATGATGCTGTTGAACGGCATACATAATTTTGACTTGGCGCTGGTTCATAATGTTGTGATGAAGCGCATGATGATTCATCTTCTGTATGGCTGGTACTAGCTGATGGTGTTGTACCTTGATGATCGATCACAGGAACAGCTACACCCGGATGGGCTGCTTTACACCATGCATCTAATGTTGTTGGTGCTGGTGTATATCGTAAATTTGGGCTACGCGATACATTGCCATGTTTTTTAACTGATTTATCACTTGCAATATCGGGCAATGCATAATATAGTTTATCCCAAAAACGTTTTTCATTCCAACAAATCACTGTACATGTACGGATCAACAGTTGTAATATTGGATCCATACTAATTAATTCAATTGGTGCTGTTAAAATTAATACAAGTTTATGTTTACGATGTGCTGGCCGTATATTTTCGATCACAGTTTGTAGGGCAACCCGGAATTGTGATTGGGACCATTCCTTTTGTAAGAAATTCATTGATAATACAATCACTAATTTTTTCGATGCATCAGCAGCACTTTGTAATGCATCAGATAGGAATGTAAGTGAATGAATATCACGATGATGCATACAAATATTATAACCATTATGATGTAATGGGGCCGCAATAAATTGTGATGTAAAATCAGAATCTTCTACACTGTATAGTATATAAGCATCATAATGTTTATCACTGTCCTCAACTGTGGTTGCGGCCAATGTTGGATCACGGAATAAACGGATACCATATTTTGAGTGTGCCCACAATCGTACATCTTGACGGAATACACAAGCTAATGCGACTAATAATGCGGCACCAATAATTGCAACTAATACGGCAGCCAATATTGGTATATAATTGCCACCAACTAAACCATCACCCATTAATATAGTACGTTGTACAGTTGGTGTAACAACAGCACTTTCACGTACCTCTTGACACTCTTTTATCACATTTGCAACAATACGATCATCATTACATATCATACGATTTATATCGAATTCAATAACCGTTTGTTTAATCCAATCTTGTAATTTTGTTAATGAATTACAATCACATTTCCATCGATTACCACCTTCCATATTAAATGTGGTCAATGAACCCGATTCAGCGGCAGCATTTAATTGTGTCCATGGTGAAAAATCGGTAATTTTATTATCACTTAATTCTAACACTTCTAATGATTTAAGTCCTTTGAATGTTTGATTACCCACCACTTTGATATCATTATGGTCCACATAAAGTTCATTTAAATCATTCAATTGATTAAATTCGGAACCGCGTAACTCTTTAATATTATTATTCTCCAAATGGAGCACTTTAAGACTGGGCACACCAGTAAATGTACGATTTTGTAAACTATTAATACGACTATTGTTCAAATATAACAGTTCTAATTTCTTTTTACCAATAAACAAATGACTACCAAGATCACCTAAATCATTACCATCTAAATAAATGGCGGTAGCATCCATTGGTATACGTTCTGGTACTTCAGTGTAACCAGCATTTGCACAATCAACAACATTTGCACTCCACGTATGGTCATGATAACAATTACAACGATCTGGGCATGTCATTTTACAATCGCATGCATCAAATTCACAGCAATGGCATAATGCGAAACAATGACTTTCATAGCGACATAAGAAATCTTGTGACCGTAAATCCATTAATGGTCGTATTTTGGCACCACGTTCATGTTCAATGGTACATTGAACTTGATCTAAATCCAAAACGCGAGGATGTTGACGTAAATGGCTTAATTCATTGATTTTTTGTAACCATTCCATATGACAATCACAATGAATTGGATTATTACCAACAAAAAATTGTGGCATTTCTCTGGAATCGGGCACTGATAATAATGTGAATGCAGCAATATCCAGTGTTCTAATTTGATTACCATAAAGTACAACTTTTTCTAAGCTTCGTTTCTTTAAGAATGTACCGGGTGCCACTGTTTTAATTTGATTGTTGTTTAAATATAATGTTCTGATTGTATCTGGTATACTGCCATCCTCAATTGATTTGATTTGATTAAATGAAATGTCCAACATATTTAATTTTAATGTATTCCGTACATCAAAATAATTACCAAGTTCACTTATATTGTTTTTATGTAAGTCCAACCATTCTAATGAGGCTGGCATATGACTATAATCGAACCACTTTAATTTATTATCACTAACATTTAACCACACTAATTCCGGTAAATTGACAAATACACTATTTATATCTTCAATTAAATTATTATCCAAACGAATGGCACGTATTGATGGATTCAAATCTAATGCATTCTTTTCAATTGTATGAATTTTATTTGATGCCAAATTGAGTACATGTAATGATTTTAATGGTGCATAACTGTCTTTTGTAATATTTGTAATTAAATTGTCCACTAAACGTAAACCAAGTAATTGATCTAGACCATCAAATGATATATTTTGTATTGTTGTGATACGATTTTTACCCAAATCTAATGATTTTAATAAACGTAATTTATTTAATCCTTGTGGTATATTCTCCAAACGATTATCGTTTAAACTCAAATCAAATAAACTGGTTAAATTTTCAAATGCACGTCCATCAATATAATCAATATAGTTTGATTCCAAAAATAGTTGTTGCAGCACAAATAAATCAGCCAGGTGATGTGATTCAATCCGTTTCAATTTATTATTTGATAGGGTGAGTGCATGTAAATTCTTAAAATCACTAAATGAATTTTCAGCAATAAATTCAATTTCGTTGTGTTCCAAATTAAGGATTTGTAAACTATAAAGGCCACGGAACACATTTTGATCAATTTTTGTTAATGAATTATAGCCCAAATTTAATATAACTAAACGCACTAAACCAGAAAATGTGTCACGATTAATCCATGTTGATGTTAATTCATTTTGTGACAAGTCCAATATTTCAAGACGATCTAATCCATCTAATAGGCCCGGTGCTAATACAGCCAATGTATTATTTTGTAAATAAAGTTGTGTTAATTCACGGGGTGATTGAAATAATTCGGGTGGTAATGCAACTAGCCTGTTGCTTGATATATTTAAAATTTTTAATGATTGTAGGCCAGCAAATGATTTATCAGCCAATGATGTTAATAAATTATCTTGTAAATGTAATGATGATAATGAACGTAATGCTGAGAAACTGGCATCGGTTAATGTAGCAATATCATTTTCTGATAAGTCAAGTGTCTCTAATCCTGTATTACATGCTTTGCCTGGCATTTTAGGACCATTGCCCCAATCAGCGAAACCAAGTTGAGCAACATCAGTCAAACGATTTTTAGTTAAATTTAATTGTTTTAATGAAAACAATGGACAAAATACATCAGTTGGTAAATTCCAGATGTTATTATCAGCCAAATCTAAAATTTTCAATTCTGTTAAGCCACGAAAACTTTCCGGATGTAATTCTAAATTCATTGCTGACCAATCGGTGTTATGTGTTCTTAATGATAATGTTCTTAAATCACGTAAGGCTTTCAGTACCATTGATGGAACATAACGAATTTTACAATATTCAATATGTAAATCTTTTAAATTCCTTAATGTTCCTAAAAAGGCACCAGAATGTTGGCTAGCTTCAAGTGAACTCTCAAAGAATAACACATCACTGCACTCTAATTTTAATGCGGAAATTCGATCTGTCTGATATACGCTCAGATTACTTAATAAATTATCGATTCCACCAATTGTTCTTAATTTACATGATAAAATATTTTTAACTGAATTCTCAGCATCATCTGAATTTTCGATGATTGATCGTTGCCATTTACATCCTCGTGGTGTTGCTTCAGTTCGTGATGGCATTGTTGAACGGGCAACTGTATTGCCAATGAACAATGCAATAGCTAATAGTATTCTAATGTTTAGTGCCATTTTTACTATAATTCGATTTTATCGGGATATCGGTTGAGTTTATTTTCTGTTGTTTATCTTATGTTTTATGCATAACACACCAGTGTAACATATAAATTAATGTAAAATAATTAAATTTTATTTATTTTTCGATGTAAAATTATATTGAGCGTTTTGATTTTCACATAAACACAGGTGGATTAATTAACCGAAAATAAATGATAAAACTTATTCACTTTTTATTTTAAAATAAAATTGGTGTTGTTGTTGTTGTTTAAGGGTAATCCAATTGCACACACAAACTCATATAAACTGATAAAATTGTTGTACGTTGAATATTTGATTTTAGTGAAACTCATAAGAGAATAACAACGAATATTTTTAACATAAAATATTAATTATGTATTTTGTATGTTTGCACCAACAAAATTTTTAAATTTTCTTTTCTTTTTTTTTCTTTTAATAAATTTTTGTCTTAATCACTGTATTCATTCATAATGAACCACATTTGATATTCTCTTCTTTTTTTTTTAATTTTTTTCTGTATATTCCTTTTGGGTAGATCGATAAATTCTTCAATTCTTCACTCTATCATTAGCATTCACTGATTATATTGAGATAATGCTATTTATTGATTTTTTATTTTTGTGTATTTCAACCATTCACTACTTGATTTTTTTGTTTCACTTTGTTATATTTTCTTTCTTGTTGGGTATTATCACTTTTGCACTTTGATTTCGTGCAAGATTCGATTGAACTCTATATCATTATTCATTTCTATATTCTTCATTTTATATTTTTTATTTTATTTTTTCGTTATTTTATGCACATAATCCAAATAATTGATAAGTTTCACGCAAATTCCTTCAGGCAATTTAAGCCAATTTTTTTTTTATTTCTTTTAATTTATTTTTTTATGATATTTCACTTAAAACTTTTTATTTTTATCTTTTGAATGTAATCCAATTATTTGTAAGCGATTAACTAAATAGAATTTTTTAAATTCTTCACAATATTTCACTGATATTTGATGATTTATTAAATTAATTTTTTTTTTTCAATTTGATTTAGTTTAACTAACTGTGTGTCTATTATATGAAAAAATTAAAAATATACACTTTGGGAAAAATTCGTTTGAATCGACAACGGCAAATACGAATTTACATGTTTATCGTTAACCGGTCTTGCGTTGACTGAATTCATTTGATTGCTGGTAGTTGGTTTTGTGATTGGGATATTCGAAGTAGATTTTGTGGAAGGCCATTTAAGCTACACTGAAGAGAATGAGAGAGAAGTAGAGAGAATGAGAGAGAGTTGGTAACCATATGAAAGAATGAGAATCGGTTACAGATTCATATCATTGCTGGTAGACCAGAAAAACCAGTTCAGTAGAGTTGTAACCAATTCTCACTCAAGAGAGAGCGAGTCAATTTCGAATTCCCCTTAAAATTTGATTCTCACCGTTGATTTTAAGCGGCAGTTGCATTACAGTGCTACACTCTCTTCAGATTTTAATTTCGAAAATGGTAAAGTTTGTGTATAACGTGAAGAATGATCCATCAGAGGTTCTGTTTGTAATAGGAAAAAATTGCATCTGGTCTGGAATCTCATTTATTTGGATGGTATTCATTCATATATTGTCTGTTCAACGGTGAACATAAACTAAGGACAACAGTGAATTTCGTCAAAGTTCTATTGAATGCCAAAGACGTCGTTATCGTTTTCGTTTTATGGTATAGAACGTAGCGAAATTTTACTGTTTGCTGACAAAATTTCAAATAGAATTTTTTTTATTTATATTAAAGAAAAACACTGTGTAATGAGATTCAATGTATTTAGAATTCGCACAAAAGCAGATGGCATTTGTATAATATTTTCCTACATTTATGTTCAACAGACCATAATATGAAAAACAGAATATTATGTATCCGTACATGAGATGATGTACCATTGAAAATAAATTTATTTTTATTTTATTTTTTTTTTCTTTCTGTTTTACAATGATTTCCATACAATTAACTGGCGAGAAATTAATAATATAAAAGTGCTAATTTAGGAATCATAGAGAAAACTGTTTCAGACAATTTAATTATAACGTTTAAAACTTGATATGTTCAATATTAGCATAATATTAACATATAAAACTTGAGGTTTTTGATAAGTGATTGGGATGCATACTGTTGAAATTGCTGCACTGTATTTTATAGAGAGAACAAATTAAAATGAGTTAATCATTTGGGTGTGTATAGAGTCGATTAATTAGCACTCATCTAATATGGGCCATTAATTAATAGTGATAATTTGGGAAGGCAGAAACCGCATTAGCATTAAAACATAAAAAGAATGCAAATAAATACGATTGGAAAATAATTAAGTTCAAATGGATTTGATTAGTTTGGGTATGAGGTGCGCGGGATGGGGGAATATGTTTAGGCTTTTAGTGAACTGATTGCAATACACATAGATATTCGTAGAAATTAAATTAATTTGCAATTTGAAAAACAACATCATGTGCATGGTAAATCAATTGGGTTTAGTTAATTTAATCACTATATTTATAGTTATTTTGATGGTTAACAGGCCGTGTTAAATAGTTCAAATAAACTAAAAGAGAATACGATAATAAGGAATAATATGATTGGGTGTCAAGATAGAATCGTTGGAATAAAACATAAACTATGATGAATAAAATATAACATAAAATTGATTGGATTGTAGAGTATAACATCATAACATATGAAAATTATGAATTGAAATGGTGATGATAACTGGACAAGCTTCTTTAATTTTCATGCGAATATTGTGTGAAGTAAATGCCTATTTATTTTGATTCTTGAATATTAGTGTACGAATTTTAGTTTATAAAGATAGGAAAATTATCGCTAAAGACGATGAAAACCTACTGGTGACTGGTCATGTATTTTGGTATTATTCAATGCATTAACCAGACCTCACTGACAAGTGAAAATATAATAAAAGAGAGATAAAAATTAAAAGTTTTGCTGTTTACCTTCTAACCATATCGCGTTTGTTTTTGTCCAGGTAATGAGAATTGAACGAAAAAAAAAGTTCAAGTAAAATAATAATTATTTATGTTGTTCGTTATGGACTTTAAAATTGCATACAAGACAATTGTATAGATTGGCAAGTTTGTTGAAACGCAAATTATGTTAAAGAAATGAAGTGTGTGGTACCTCTGGTGTATATTATTGAATATGTTTAATGTTGTTGTTGTTGATGGTCATATTCTTGGATATCTGTTTAATGTAAATGTATCATAATATAATGCAATTTTGGTATTGTTGGGGCACGCATATTTATTGTGGATCGGGGGCTCATTTTAATGTTTGTATACTTGTAAGAAAATGCCGAGTCTTTTTACCTTATATTCTTCCGTTTCATTTTTTTTTTGTTGAAAATTTGAAACGATCTTGTTATTGAACATGAAATTGAATTAAAAGAACAAGAACATTTGCAATATATGAAGAGAAAAGACCTATCATTATCTCATCGTCATTTCGTTTGGTATAACTTTTACGTTTATGTTACTTATGATGGAGGGATATTTCTTACCTCTTTGGAGTTTATAGTTTTTAATATTCAGTTACTTTGAGTTTAAGATGCGCGATTTCTTTATGTCGTTTTAGTAATCGTCTTGAATAACGCGCAAATTATCCGAAGACAAAGTACATTCATTTGTTCTTTTTGTTTTGTATCTTTTGCACTGTGTGTATAGTGTATACAATCAAATAGAGGAATGATGAATGAGAGTTGAATGTAAAAACTGTTCAAGTGTTGTATTTTTTCTTAATTCTGTTATATATTTCTTTTGGTAAACATAATTTTTATATTATACAAATCTTTAACACTGTATGTAGTTGATGTGTGATCGCGTTTATGCATTACGCATTACAATGATAATGGGTTAAATTGAAAAGAGTTTGCTTGCCAATTGTGTAGTGTATGGTGAGCCTATGAATACAAGAGAATCATCATATCCCCACATTTGATATCCTCATCACAGACGTTGAAATTTAGTGTGATTGGTATCAGTTAGTGAACCAATCCTTTAATAAGCGACCGTGTATTGTACGTGCATTCTTCGTTTATAATTGGATTTATTCTTGATTTTTTTCATTCTACCATTGTTATTGTAATTCATCAAGTAGACTCGTGAGCATCATCCCTCATTCAACAACATAAAATCATTGAATATTTGCGGCTAAAGAGTTGATGATGGTTTTTGCCGGTAAAAACGAATAATTTTTAATTTTATTTTCTTTTTTCTTCTGTTATTGTTGATTATTTCAGTTCTTTTTTTTATATTTGTGTTATCTTTTTGCTTGTTGTTAGCGAACATTTCATTATCTCTGGTCAGAATATAATTACGTTTATTTTAATTGAGTGTAAATTATTTAATGATAGAATTGCCTTTTTATTTCTCTCGTTTTTCCTGTTCCATATTTATAACGTTTGAATGGAACGTGGTTGGAGTATAGTGATGAATTAAAATTAAAAAAAAAAAAAAAAAAAGAGATCCCACCAATGGAATTGTTTTTAGGAAATGATGGATTTGTTATAAATGGATATGCATTTTAATGAATGCAATTATTATATCGGTTATTATCTTCTTTGAGTCTTTTGTGTGTTGGTTGTACGTTTTGAAACTCTTTTTTTATTTAAATGTTTAGTATAAACAAAAGGAATTAATTCATATTCAAATAGAATTGAATGTGATGATATCCAATTCATTGATTACATTATGTGAATTGATATAACATTGATGGATTATTGATCATAGAAGAGTGTGGATAATGTTATATGAAGAAGTATATGGATTTTCTATTCACATTGTATTTTATTCAAATCGAATTTCATTAATCGAAGTTCAATATCGGTTATACAGCAACTGGAGTGAGATAGAGGTGAATAGAGTATTTAGCGTAAAGGCCATTATCGGATAAATTGTAATTGTAGTACTTGTTAATATGAACTGTTTTGCCTACATTTACCATATTATGTTGTATGGAATTTTAAATTGATTGCATATTTATTGTTTAAACATGTTGCACTATTATATTGTATTGTTTTCAATTCTCTTAGTCTTTGTCTCTCGGTCATTATGTATCTTGTAATTTATGTGAAATAAAAATCATAAATGGAATAGGGAAAAAATCAATGCAAATTTTTCGATGAATGAATCTAAGGTAAAATTGGAATATCAGAAAAAAGCTAATTTTAACCATTTTTGATAGTTTATTATAACCAATTTTGTAAAATGTGAATAATGATCACATCATATAATATGCAAATTGGTTATTTTGTAACATTACATGCCTATTATAATATGCAATTCACTGAGTTTACATTTAAATAATAAGGACGTAACATACGGTGTATTTCATTGGATGATGTGAGTTGAATTTGTTGTTGTTGGCAGTTGAAACTTTTGTGGATTTGAATTAAAGTTTAAAGGAAAATGATATTCTGTTTTCTATACAGTTGGGTAGATTATTTGAAGTAACAGAAGGAAAAAAGCGTATATTTTGAACTCTTTTGGTGCTTAAGCGAAACGACGTCTCTTTTTCATTGGTATACCAATTTTGAGTTTATTTTTTTTTGGTGTGTTTCACTGTAGCTTTTTGACTCAATACATTTTTTTTTTTGAGTTTAATAGCATTCGCATAACATAATAAGGCTGTGCAACAATATCGACAACATATCAACAAGATATGCATATTGCATTTTATGTAGAATCATATAGTGTACACACGCAGCATAATTCTAAAGTTATAATGTTATAAGTATTCGATGGATACATGATTATATTCTTAGTAAAAAAATATTGTTTGTTTACATTTAATTTGAATATTATGCGCATATTACAAGATGGTAAAAACTTAATTTTCAACAAGAATGAAAATAATAATATTTGTGGGGGTATATTATGAACCTGGGCAATAGTAACTGAAAATTATATAATTTCCCATGCATAATACATAACCATAATAGAATTTATTGTATGCAGAATGTTAATGTTTACTAACTCTTTTCTCAGTTTTTTTTTTTGGTTTTAAGAAAAAAATGTTTTACATTGGCTGCTGCCAAACAGTTAATACAAATTGAATAATTCGTTTTTTTTTTGTTGGTTCTAAATTATTATAAACAATATTGAATATCTTAACAAAACCATAACGAATTTATGGATATTTTAAACTAAAGAGAGAGAGAGAGAGTAATTCATTTTCTTGTTAAAATGCAATAGAAGAAAAATTGAAACGAATCATAATTCATAAAACATTTAAGATGATGGTTTTGTTTCGCTGTTTTATTCTTTTCTGTGAATCTATGGGCCAAGAGGTTTAGTTTACTGGAACTCAACAAAGATTTCACTAACTAGGTGGTTTCAATATGGAAGCCAAATAATGTATTGAGTCTTCTAAGATGTATTCGTCATGTAATCGTTTTTTTTTTTAAGAATCAACATGGAATAATATATGATGTGTATTGTAATAAATTATAGCATAAAGTGTTTTGCTTAATTTGTATTTGGTGGGTGACCAACAAGGTCAAAATGTATATAATTAACTAAATGGTTTATGGACATGTCAATTGGTCTCTATTGAATCTGTTATTTTTATTCTCTATTCTTGTTTATTGGTACTTTGTATTGAATTGTATTGGATGGCTATAAACGCATCCTATTTATTGTTTCGGTATCGAAATCAATTATTCATTTGGTAACTTATATTCAATATGAGAGTGATGAGAAAAGAAAATTATGATCGCTTGGTTGGGATGCTGGACCTCTCCAGTGGTTATGTGTGATGTAAACGGTTGCAACCACTCCTTTTTGGTAGACCGTGAAAAATCAATATTAAATTGGTTATGTATTACCTTTTTCTGTGGAAAGTGGTGGTATCAATTTGTCCATGAAGGAACTGTATAAAATAATTATTGAGAAATGAATGAAAGAAAACGGAGAGAAAATCATATTAAATTACTTGATAAATGTTTGTCACAGTTGTGAAATTCATTTAAAATATTACCTTCTGTGTTTTAAAATTATTGTCATTTGTAATTGTGATTTTTTTCGGTAATTTTCGGGAGGGTTTTTATGTACCAATGTGATGCTGTGAATTCTTTTTGGTTAATTTACGTTAACAGAGAGAGATAAATGCAGAAAATGAAGTGAATTTAAAAAGGAAACAGAGTATCAATCGTTGAAACATATCGTTTTTCATACCAATTGCATGGGTATGTAATGCTCTTTCATCCAGAAGAAGTTTTTTTTTTGTACAACGTCTGTGGCGCGATGGATTATAAAAATTGTCATTTTGTATGTTTCTTAGTTTCATTTTTGGGTAAAAGAATTGTTTTTATATTGTCATATGAATTGATGATCGAAAAGAAGTAACACATAAATATCGATTTCGCATAATAATAATGAACTGTTTTTGTCCAATGCAATTTGGTTAAACGTTGAAGTTTCTTTTATTTATTTTTTTGGTTGCTTCCTTGAGAAATCTGTGATGGAATCTTTGTATTTTTGTCTGATCTGTGTGGATCCAGGAGGGTAGACAAATGAATGCGAATGAGATCAAACCTCGGGATGTTTTCTTTGATTCCATCTATGACATGGACACACTCGATTTTTTTTTTTGGACTCAAAATATTTTTATTCCATATCTTGATGAATGATCTGAGTTGATTTCAATGCGTTTTTATTTCACAGAAGAGAGAGGAGATAATAAGAAATAACAGAAATTCTTAAGTTTTGTGTTGTCTTCTCTGGTGAACTGAAGAGGAAAAAAAAAAATACAAAACTAAAATTTTGTGCAGTCATCTTGTGAATTCTCTTTGAGTATCGTTAAGTTTTTACATTTTTCATTTTTCGTTTTTTGGCTGCAAAACAAAGAGAAATAGGTAATGCATGAATGCAACACAATGTTATACATTTAAAGTATGACTAATGTTAAATTTGATTGTTATTCTTTGGTCTGATCAAGATTATCAGTAGTGGTACAGTTTAAGATTAAAATATCCCACAGGTGATTTGTGTGCTGAATCAATTGCATTAATAGAAATTGAATATTTGATTGCTTTACGATAAAACATTTGATTTTAAATCAAAATTTAGAGTTTCCTGGTTAAGTGGCATATCTTTTCTATTTCATTTCGGGTGCTTTATGTTATTTGAGACAAAACGGGAGAGCATTTGTGTATAATAAATTCGTTGATCATGAAATGACAAATGATCAAAGAGAATATCAAGCGTGCTACAGCAAAAAAAGAAATTATTTTCTTTTGGTGAAATAAGAACTCATCGAATAATCATATAATGATTGGTTTAACAACGAAATGTATAAATTCGCTTGAATGATTTCTAAATGACAATTTGGTTAAAGTCTTACCGTAAGGTAAAATCGTAATAATAATACTTGAATATGTTCAATTGATCGGCTATTATACTTCTTTTATATGTTTCAGTTTAGTGTGTCGTTATGTCGTGCAGTTATTTTAAAGAAATTGAAAAGAAATAAAAGAAATTTGAATTGGTTATAAAGAAATAATTTTTAAATTGCCTAAGTATACAGTTTCATTTACAATCCATTTGGCAGGAACAATACCAATAGTGTACATGATGGGGCCCCCATATCAAATAAAACATACCTGTGGTAATAATACTGATTGATATCGTGCAGGAGGGTATACAGGAACTTGAAAAATTATTTAAAGAAATTTGTTACTATAAAAGTGTCTTGAATAGTATCATTTTGTAGCAATCTAACTGTGTTTCCTTTCAACATTTCCCCCTTTTTCATAAGTCCGGTCACTGAGAGTAAGAGAGACTGATGGCTTGTTAACGGTAATGGAATCCGTCATAACATTAATAGTATTAGGGCGCATATTTAACGCAATCATAATAAAGAATATGTAGAGAAAAGAATTTATTTAAATTTGTACTCAGTGTTCTCTTATAAATTATAGATTAGAGGTAAATTAAATAATACATTATAATAGTAATTTCCTATTTTATTTTTGTTTTCTGTTTTTGCCGATCATATAGACCGGAGAGATGGAAAGAATAGAATTGGAATCGGTTTTGTTTTTTTGGTGTTTTGGGTGTTACTAACGATGGGGACTTGAAGTCGATTGTATAAATTGTCCATTGATATTATGAATTATTCAGAAGATGAGAGTTCCAATGGTAGTATTTTAACCCATTGTTATATGTACTTCTGAATAGTTTCTGTGGAAAAAAAACGTGGAGAAATACTAAATTTTATTTTTTTGGTGTACAATCAAAATGAAATGGCATAATGCTGAATCTGGGTAAATAGTCAATAGTATTGAAATCTGTATAGTAGAGACATAAAACAAATTGTGAGAGAAAATAGTAAAAGATCGTTTGTTTGAAATAGCATTTGCACACCTTTACCTGATGGCACGGTTAACCATAAAATTAAATTTACGTTGAGGGAATATTACAGTGATAATGAAGATAATTGTAATGCAAGAACATATAATTGGGTCATTCCGTTACATAGGAATACATCGACCAGAATTGATTATGAATTCATAATGAAAATATCAAATAGAAAATTGACCTTAGCGCCGGAGTATCATCACGGGTTTGATGTGTGACGTTTAAATGTTTGTGATGACCTCGTCATATTGCAATATGAGAGGATGTTACCCACAGATAATTTTGTCAGTCTGATGATAATTATAAGGTAACAAGAGGAACAAAAGTTGAGAGAAATTATGCTCAACATAACTATCTATTATGTTTGGTATGTCTTGTAAGTTTCATCCAAAAGAAAAGTTCTATTTCGATGAAACAATTCAGTTTACTTTCCCATATGGATTCAGTTGTGGCGTCTTTGATTTGATTTTGTTTTTTTTTTTTCATATTCTTTTTTCGGCTATTTTGACTACAATTATATTCATCTTATTGTACTTGTTGGATATAATATACATACTGATTTGTAACTGATGTTGTTGTTTTTGGGATTATGCCTCCAGATTTTCAGTAGATTAAAACTGGATAGAACATAAATGGTATTATGGAAAACGATATCCAATAAAAGTGAGATGAGACGAAATAAAAATCTAAAAATTCATTTATTAGAATATACACGAAAAATTGTAAATGATACACATCTGCTGTAGATGTTAGTTGGTTCAGATTGCATATATTGCCGATGGGAAGTTATAACTATTGGATCTTCGATAACAAGAATCATGTTAGCCGTGTGGTGTACATGTGGCTCAAAAGGTTATATGGTACCATTGGATGTCTCATTTCTTTTCTATTGAATACCGTTTACGAAACGTAACCATCATCTTTCAATGATGACGATGATGACTATAACTATTTGTAACGATTTTTTCAATGTTTTTCTTTTGGTCGCTGAATAAATAATAATTTTTGCTTAAGATTTAATGGTTGATATGATTTTATTGTATACAATATTTTAAAGAAAAGTCATTGTTACATCACTTCTAGTTGCTTGTCGATGGTTTTTTGTTGGTTAGATGAAATGAGAGTATTGGACACTAGTGCAGTGGCTATCCATTTTATGGTTTGTTTAATCGATTTCACTACCAGATTTTTGTTTAAAATGAAATTACTTGTGTTTTAATGACAAACAAAAGAAAACTTACACCGGAAAAATAATTGTTTACGCCATTGTTCAATTAAGTATCAAATTTTAACGTGTTGGTTTTAATGAAATTTCAAAAGAATTGAAAGAAAATCCTCTGGTTGAAACTGACCAAAGAGAAAAGTTTTCGATGTAATTTTCATCAGGATATAGAAAAGGGGATTGGTTTTCCTGTTGGATTTTTTATCATCAATAGAAAGAAAAATCAAGTGTTCATCAATACGGGGGATCACATTACAAAAACATTAATGGAACACTAGGAATATCAATGGCATTGTAAAAATAAAAGTTTATATTCCTTTTAGTTGTTGTGTGTTACTATTGAAGATTTTTCTCATCAAATACACTCACGTATATTGGATGATGAAGGGAAACTTTTGATGTGGAGGTTAGTCTGGGAATGGGAATCCATTTTAGTTTAGCTTTGTTTGGAAGAGACATAATGAAATTATGGTATCATCGACACTACTTGAGTGTTGAATATGGGGTTAGTCAGTATCCTTAATGAAGGGCTTTTATCCTGAAAAATCTACTCTGTTTGATTTTAGTTTTTTTTTTTTTAGTTTTGGTATACGATACTGTTAACTCTGATATGGGTGAACTGGTTGTTTTTAGTTTCGCATCAGTGCCAGGACACGTTGGTTTAATTACTGAATTAACAGATTGTACAGATGACTGCATAAAGATGACACAAACCATTAATTTTTATTATTTTGTTACTATTAAAGAAATTGATATAATTTTCTTGTGTTTGTGATAATCTGGTCAGATGTCTCTGGGTTTACTTGATGTGTGTGTGACACTGTGAGAGACAATGCATACCATTCCAGAAAATGAATAATAAAATCGAATAAGTTTTTCTTTGTATTTTCCGTGTTAAGGAGATGATGATCTTTGATGTAGTCACTATCAGTGTTTAGATTAGAAATAATACTAAACAAATTTCATTCAATGGCAAATGGAACATTTAATTTTATCCTGTTAGAATGGATATGGGATCAAGTGTGGTGACCCAATTGTAAGCAAAATTTAATTATTACATTTTGTTTCTGGAACATTTTCTTATTCACTGTACGAGAATGTGTGAAATTTTTCTCATTCATAGTTTACTTGTGGCAATTGGATGCTAACATATTTTGTTTATGTGAATTAATAGAAAAGAACCCCCCAAAACAGTCACATAATTTTAATGTTTGTTGTATTCCAGTTGTAGACTGTATGTGTGTTTGTGATTTCTTTTATTTTGGTGTCTCATTTTTAATCTATTTACCCATATAGTTTTTCCTTTAGAAAAGAAAAATGTGTCTCTTGGTTTTATTTGGGGAAATTATTATTGCATTTTCTTGTAATCAGTTGGGTGTGAGTGTTGTTTTGGAAATACTCGGTATGAATTCATGTGTGTAAGTAGTAAAGTTATGAGTCCATTGTGTGTTCCCCAAACAAAAATTTAAAGTTTTTAGGTGGTTTTACAGTAGTTTTCACTTGTGTATATGAATTTTGCGAAAAATTAAATTTACATACAAAATAGGAAATCCTTTTAAAAGGATTTTCTAGATGGTCAAAGTGATCGTATGTTATTAAAAGCGAGGAACAGTTAACTTTCGTGTTTAGTACATTTCTTTTTTCCTGTATGTTTGATGGAATAAAGAAAGAATGGCAAAAAACTATGCGATATTGTAATGCAGATGGTATTAAGTGCTTTGTATTTTGTCCTCACTGATCCTATTATTCTTTATTTCTCGGTTGTTAGAATATTTAAATGTGAATGAGAATGAAAGCTTACGTACAGAATGAAGTGATTTAAATTTATAGAAAATAAATGAGTGGCCAAACATGCAATCTTATATGCATAAAGAATTTCATTAGTAATTTTATTCAACATGGCAATTATAGTTTCCATATTAAAGATAAAAAAGTTTTTCTTTTCGTCTATTTTTCCTTGTTTACTGTTTCAGAGGGTAATAATGTATTCTTTCATCTTCTCACTGGTTTAATATCCATACGTGAATGAAATGAAAATCAATGTATTGTTTTAAAATAAATAAAAAA
This sequence comes from Coboldia fuscipes, assembly GCA_001014335.1. Taxonomy (NCBI): domain Eukaryota; kingdom Metazoa; phylum Arthropoda; class Insecta; order Diptera; family Scatopsidae; genus Coboldia; species Coboldia fuscipes. The sequence goes on along the minus strand of JXOR01000876.1, from coordinate 47,153 downwards.
TTACCATGAACGGATAATTGTTTACCGTTTTCAATTTTATATTCAATGGAATTAATGAAAATTACATTATGTTTAATGGCATTAAGCAAGAAATAGATGGATATGTTTGAGGTAAATTATGCCAAAAAGGTATAATCACAGTCATATTGCAAATTTGATACGAAATGTGTGTGTATTTCTTTAAAAGTAAATAAAAGACGAAGGTAATCACAAGATGTGTATAAAATAAAGAAAACAAAATAAATTGGTAAATTACTCTAGAATAACAATTCAATGAAAAAAAATTAAATAAACAATCAGCCTAATACAATGTTTCTTTGGTCTTCATAGTTTCATATGATCCATAGAATGGACAAGAGTAAGACGATACGGTAGATGAGAGAGTTATGCAGAATTCAATTGGGGAGCACACAACATTATTCTAAATGGCATTAACATGAAATTGCATTAACCCTATGAAGTTCATTTTTGTCTTCTAGTTTGTTGTTATTGGTTTTGGGGTCCGAATTGAAAATTATTGGTTCTTGTGTCTTTGGTATAAATTCTGTGACTGTTACATAGTGAGGCGACGATAAGAAAAGTTGTTGGGGTATTCAATTGATGACGACGACAACAAAATTTCCGAAAAGAGAGAAGAGGCAATCATTTATTTGATTATTGTGTTGTTGGTTATTTCTGTTAAATTCATCGTGCACATTGTCTTTTTGGGCTTGTGAATTTTCTTCTTGTATGTGTATTTGGCTTTTTCACTTGGTAGATCTCTTCTCTTGTTACCGAAAACGAATACAGTACGCGATGAATGTAAATTCGTTTAGTTTTGTATACTGAAAACCCAAGTAAAATTCCTTCAACATTTAATTTAATTTTCCCAAGAATAGGTCCCGCATATCATTTGCCAATAACGTAACATTAAGAATTATAATGTTTATGTAACCCAGCCATTGTTGTAGAGTAAAGGTTTTGGTCCAGAGTTTAAGATTTTTGTATGTTTTACTAAAGAAATCCACTCACAGAGGATTGAATGAGATACCTTTTGGCTGTTATTATGGGGATCTCTTCCTATTTAGTTTAGTTTTGTTTTATTTCTTGTGAAATTGCATAAGAAATCTCCATTGAAGAATTTTATTTTGTTTATTTATTTTTTTTCTTGATCGTAACTTCTTAGCCTTCATTTCAATTGCCGTCATGTTTCATTCCTTAATAATACGCTAAAAATTCATTAGTGTCAGGGATAGAAGGCAAAATATCTACTGATTTGAGTCTTATTAGTGAATCGCATTAAAATATTGGCAAAAATGTTTTGAAAAATGAGGGCCGCCAGCAATCAATTCCACTCATAGTTTTCATAAAAAGAGATTTTACATTAAATACTTGAGATATTCAACTGTTGAAAATGTTAAACCATTTAATTTGGGATTTAGATAGAAACGACAACAATAAAAATTATTGAATTCACTAAAATGTTACCATTTTGGTTCGTTCAATTTGGTATGGGCGACTCACAAACTGTAGAATGATCAGAGTTTCTACAAAGTTTATCTAAACAGAAATATAAGACGCGCTAGGTAACGTAAAGAGTAAAGCACTTGATTGGTATTGAATAACAATAAAATTGTTCCAAAGAGATGTACATTGATGAGAGATTAAATTAAGAGTAGTAACACACAAGAATATTAAGGAATAAGAAAAAGTAACTAAAAATTGCTCTATTTGAAACTAAGTACTTGCATGGCGCTCACGGGTTTTCATGGATTATACTTTGATTCTTTCGTTAAGAAATAAGAAAATAATAAACCAAAGTATTTGGGATGAAAGTTCTTAAAGAGTTCACATTTTTGTTGTTCAGTTGTTCTCATGTCCGATGAGGTACATTAAGAATTGCTCAAGATAGCAAGTAATGCAAGACAACAAGAAGAGTAAAAAAAACGTAAGAAACACAACAAACATCAGATGGAAGCCGACTAAATATCATTCAATTGGACGGATTGGAGTCTTTCATTGTGGTGTAATATAATGCGGCCCCATATTTATAAACCAATTGATTGTCGATTGCCTTCAAGAACTTTTATTTCTCATTTTTTTTTTTTGCAATAACTTTTGTACAATATTTTATTGTGTACTTTCTGTATTACTTTATTGTTTTTGTATTGTGTTGTTGCTTAATTTCTTTCTTGTTTAGTTGCTGCCTGTTATACGTTTAAAAGTCGATCGATCCCTAAGTATAATTCTGAGTGAAAGACATATTAACGATGAGAGAAAGAGAGAGCGTTATGGCATCAGAGAATTTTCATTGCCGAGGAAAACAATTTTGATTGTTGTTGGTATGAAATTCTCAATAAAAAATAAAGAAAAAGAAAAGAACATTGTTAAATCCAAATGGCATATATTGGATGGCTAACAATACACCGGATAAGAATTGGTTAGGAAATAGTGGTGTCTAGCGCTTCTTAAGTGGTTCTCGTGTTCATCGACTGCTGTGATCTTAAAATGTCGTGTCTTTCTTTTGCTCCTTTTTAGTTTTTTGTTGAATGTTACATTGTTGGTCCAACGACGTTTTGATATTCCTAGTTTTCTTGTCATCAACTGTATACGTTTGGTTGTTGGTGCTCTCTTGTTTATGTAATAAAAAAAGAACCGTAGATCTCTGTTTTATAATTTTTCTTTTGGTGCATGGGAGTCATCGGTTATTTAGAGGTTTTCTTTTTGCTCTGTGTGTTTAGTGCACTTTAATGTCACATTTTTATGTTGTGACTTTTTGTGCTCATTTGCCAATATTGTCTTCATCTTTTGTGGGGGTTCATGGTAAAAGTTTGTTTGATATTGAACGATGGCACACCACACACCAATCATTACATTCATTTACGTCTACTTTGCTGTCTTTTAAATTGTTTGGTTGTTGTTTTTTTTTAGTTTTGGTAGATCGCGAAATATTTGGGTAAGACCAAAGGGAGAGATGAATAAGAAAACGACACATAAAGTAACAGACATTTAATATGTAATTAAAGTCGTTAGATATCGGTACAGCATCTCATGTTTTACTTTTCTTGATATTATTTGTTTATTGAAAAGTTTTTAGAAAAGAATTGCATTCACATTAAGTCTCTGTAGACACAAAAGTTTCAGTTAAACCGTATTAAGCCGTGAGAGTAAAGTAATGGAAGGTACAGAGTAATGAAAACAGAAACCTGATGAAATTGAAATTCTTTTTAGGATCAAATTTTTTTCTTTTTCATTTTTAGAAAAATCAAGTCGAAATATCTTATTGACTTTGAGATGTAATTTTCTGATCAACAAATCAACGTTTAAACAGACGAAAAATAATGAAAATAAAAACTAAATCGATAATTGGTTTTAATTACGATTTCATTACGGTTAAAACATAAAATATAAACGTTAATTGAATAAAACTTCAATGTTTTTAATGTTTGGCTGTAAATTATGGCATTTTACGTATAGAGATCACTCTGAATTGGACGTGGAACTGTGTACGTTTTAAAGGGATTTAATTTAAAGTAACCAGACCAAATATTAAAATATCAAAAAAGACGATGTGAATGCATTTAGAATTTAATTGTAATTATGGAATATTTGATATCAAATTTAATTTAAATCATTTTCCATTCTGAGAAAATTCTTTAATGGATTGAATATTGATATTATCCAATACAGAAGATTTATAGTCAATGGATTTCTTGAATATTTGGTATAAATAGATAGAGAATGCTCTATCAATTTTTTGTTTTGTTTTGTTTTCTGCGTTAATATAATTCCATCAGGTTCAATCAAATGCAATTTATATGTTGAGTATTTTTGAAATTCGCTGAAGTCTAACATCATACCAATCAAGTTAGAAATCATTAAGTGAAATGGTATAACTGAAATGATATTGATACGTGTTCAGCTCCATTATAATTTTGAATGTATTTGTGGAGGTTGTTGGGGTAGAAAAAATCGTTTTTGGTTATTAGTGAATGTGAGTTGGTTGCTTTCTTTTTTTTTAGTCTTTGGACTGTGCATTTGGTAGTTTTTCTTTAGAATTTTGTTGTACACCATGACTGGTTGCATATTTCTGGGTTAATGGTAGATGGTATGAAAAGACACTGTTGATAATGGACCATTTGGGTATCTGTTGTATTGGAATCGATATGGAAAACTATTTAATGGAGAGTGTATAGTCAAAGAATTTCCATATTATTTCTCATGAATTCTGTTATTATTATTTATTTTTTTACTAAAACGATGATGGAATAGATGTAAAAGCTAAAGAGATGAAATGGAAAAAATGAACTGAATAGGATGAGAATGATCCGGTTTATTATCCTGCTTTTATGGTTCATGGAGTTGGGAGAGTAATGCCATTCGAGAGTATCAAATTATGGAATTTGTTAGTTCGATTGGATATTGTATGTGGAGAAAGTGTGATGATGATGCTGTATCTGAGTGGTATGATTCTGAGTACTTTAACAATTCTTAGATTTTTCTGTTCTTTTTTTTCATTCACCCAAATGGGGATGTTTTGTTTTCCTTGGAAACTCGTGTATAGCATTGATTTTTATCCAATACATTTGATCCATTATTTTTAATATTGCTCTTATCCTGTGTGACAAGATGGGTTATAATAACATATAATCTATGCAACAGTGAATATTATTATACTCTCCTCGTTATGCCTATACAATTTTCTATTTGATTGTGTCACAATCCCATCAGACACTTTAAATGTGATGTGTTTCAATTTTATTTTGTTCAACGGATTGAGGCAATTCAATATTCTATTTTCTTTCATCATCTGTGATCATATTTAAATATTGGATTTTATGTTATCGGTCGATGTTTGTTTCTTTTACTTTTATTTCTGTGATGGTGGGTTTTTCTTGTTCCTAATAATTTTGATATTGGGGGGTTTTTAGTAGACCATTATTGTTAGTGTATATATTGATCCCCCCCAAAAAAATGGATGAAATCTGATAACACACGAAGGTGTTGTATGAGAATAGGGAAAAAAATTTAATTCGTATGTTGTCACTTTATAAATACATTGGATTCGAAAATGTGTTCCAATAACATTACTATAAAATTTTAGTATCGTTGATTCGTTTTCGTTTTTCTTTTTTATTATTTTTTTGCTTTTTTGTGGGCCAATTCAATTGCATTTAACGGAATTGTTAAAAAAGAAGGAATCGATTTTTATGTTGTTCCCTAAATTAAACCAGAATGTGAATGACGTACCAATGGCCATGGTTTGAAACAATTAAATATTATTCATCTATTTTGGGGATGAGGGAGAAATGAAAATAGTTCGTTATATTCACATATGTTTTTCGATTAATTTAAAAATGGGAATTTGGTGCGAATTCATGTAATGGATTTTCACTTGGTTTTGATGTCTTTGTATTTAAAGATTGAAATTTTTATCAATGAAATGAAAATAAAAATTCCGTTTTTCTAACAAAAATTTTTGCCTTTTTTTTCTTACAGAATGGCTGGATTTTATTGGAATTGGATGCAGTAAACTGTAAGTGTTTCTTTAATTTCAATTTTACTTCTCCATGTATGCGAAGATAATCATAATATGATACGGATTTGATGGGATATGTGGTCCATTTGAAAGAATTTCAAGCGTTTTTAATAATCTCTAAAAAAAGATGATTCCAAACGTTGACTGTTATTATCGTCCTGCTTTTTAACGATTGAATCGAACTGTTGGAAATTGCAGTTCTTAACTATCACTATGGTTGAGTGGTGTATGCTTTCAATTTTCTTCAGACATATACACAGTGAAGTTTATTAAAATTAAATTGAGCTTATGATATTAATGATATTTGAAGTGATATGTATCATCATAGTTTTTATAGTAGAAGTTATCACAAAAGAAAAATAAAACAAAATTTCCCGCACGGTATCATTTCCGTCAGTTGAAGAAAACTCATTTGATGATTTTACACGGGAGAGGGTTTTTATTTTGTCTTTATGTTTCTCTCACCATTGATAAGAAGATCATTGGCAATTTCATTTCATTAAAATGAGAAAATTCTCCGAAATTAAATTATATACTTTCATTTTAGTTCCGTTTTTTTGTTTTTTTGGGAATTAATTTGAAATATATTTATGTTTAATTATGTTTTAATGGTTGAAACTGCTTGTGAATTTTTCCACGGTTTCATTAGTAATTATAGAATAAAAGATTTTGTTTTTTTTTTTTGGTTCATTTTCCAAATGTTTCAATTGAAAAAGATTGTTTTTTTTTTTCATTTTCATACCAAGTATGTGTTGTGTCTTAATTACTCTGCTCGGGTGGAATATTATTTTATTGTTGTTGTTTCAGTCTGTTGAATTGCAATGATGTGTAGTGCAAATCTAGAAAAGACAATTGATTTGAAATTGTTGTGGGTGGAATACTAAAATTTTCCTATAATTTTCTATTTACTCTATTTAAGGGGTGAATTGAAAATTGTGTACACGATTTAATTAATATTGTATACTTTGCAAATATTTAGTCAATTGAATATTGTCGAACCTCATATTTTTAGTGAATTTTTTGCTTATGGAAATGGTTAAAAGAAATCGAAATGTCTTTTTGGATGGGATGGTCTAGTGTAGTTCATTGAAAATTCGTAAGAGGGGATTTTTGTTAATTGAATCCTTGCCAGCATAGCAATTTTATTGTGAATTTTTCTATATTGTCTCAGTAGAATGTTTTGTTCATTTTGGCTTATTGGGTAGGTCACAGTTGAGACACACTATTATTTGAGAACGTTCAAATTTTTCGGAAACTGTTGATAGTGCATTTTAGTCAACCATTATGATGTTAAATTTTATGGAATGATATTTTTTTTTTTATTTTTGTTGAATAGGCAATGGAAAATCTCTGCAATTTTATTCGATTTTTTTTTTTAATTTTAAACTCTTTTGGATGGTATCGTTTAATAGTGGAAAAAAATAATAAACCGGTGATGGTACTTGAAGCAATTAGAAGTATTTTACTGGCGCAGAATTGCGAATGCTATAAAAATGTGACGGTTATGGGGCAGTGGGGGTATGGGATCACAAACTGCAATTATAAAGTTCTTTAGTTTGCAATGAAGAATTTTTATTTTTAGTAATAGCGTCAGGTCATCGTCAGTTTGTTAAGTGAAAATAATGAAACGATTTAATTGTTTTATATGGATTTTTATGTTTTTATTTTTTGGTTGGTGCATAAGTATTAAGTTTAACCGTACAATAGACATAAACATATACTCACTAAATTAATTCACGTTTAGTTTTCGTTATTCTGAGATTGAAAATAAAAAAAATAATGAATGGTGGAAATAAATTTGTAATTAAATACGATTTTTTGTTATTTTCGATGTTATTCCAGTTATGGATAACGCAATATAAAAGTTTTTGTTGTTGTTGTTGTTTGGATAATGTGGGTGAACATGTTGGAGTGTGTGAAATTGGGCCAACAACATAGTAAAACTGATAATTGAAATACAACAAAACTGCAAATAGAAAAGAGTTATTTATTTGATGAAAAGAATCAGAGGGGAATAAACAACGTATTTATGAAGTTTTATTATGAATAGTAAAATGTTGTTGATCTAATTTTTATGAGGTACGTCGGCGTCATTACATGTTTATAATCATTGAATTTAAATCAAAAATAATAATAAGAATACCACCTGAATATGAATCGTAGCATTAATAATTTTTTTTTCAATTCTTTCACTTTAGATGGGATAATTATCCATTAAATGAATATAATCATGGGTTTGAATAAAAGATTTATATGAATTCTAGTAATTTTGATATTTTGGGTGAAGAGAGTAGGCTAAAGTAACCTAACAATACGCAGATTGTTCCATCATTTGGGTTCTGGTGTACTATGTGATTAACTGTGGAAGGAATAAGATGTTGGATAAATCGTAAAATATATGGCAACGCACTCTCTGCGTGTTACTCATTATTTCATGTTATGGCTTAAGAAGCGGATCAATACGTTAAGAACGGTTAAAAATTCGTTACCTTATAGACGACACACTTCGTATTTCGACTGGATTTTTGTGAATGAGTTTGCTGTTTTATTTCACCGGTGGAAACAAATGAAAATAATAACAGTTGTTCTTGTAAGCCGCGAATTGTTATTTGAAATAAATATTTGAACTTTGTTAGTGTCCAAATTGATGATGGGGATTTTGGGGATCAATTGGACAATTTGCTTCCTAATCCATCAATTCAATATGTTTGTTATTCTTATGTGTGTGCTGATTTTAATTTGCTAACAAACAAATATCAATAAAATTTGGGTCCAGCTGGGTGATGAATGAAGAAATTATTATAACTCATTAACAAGTTATTCACATTCACTAATAATAATCTATGGATTCGCGGTTTTTGCTTTTTGTGTTAAGTTCTTTTCCTCATTGTTTGATCGGCATTTTTCTTCTAATCTTCTTAAAGAAAATAATGTGTAACGTATAAGTTTCTCATAACCGAATAGAAATATTTATATTGATTTGATTTTAAGTGAATTTTGGTTTTGTGAATTTAAAAGCATTCTTATTATGGAAGTTGTGGAATGTGCGAATGGGATTTTCTGTTTCTTATTTGATGAAAGAAGTTTGATGCTAACAAGACAGTATTCTAATGAATTGATGGGGTACGGTTAATCATCAACCTTGTTGAATAATGATTAAAAATAACATAAAGAGCACGAAGAATTAAGTAAGAATTCAATTGAAATCGATATGAAAATATTTAAACAATTTTAGTTTTGTAAATGATCCATTTGATTGTCTTAAGAAGTTAAATATTAGTTTTCTTTTGTATAAGAATATTACTGATTCATTTTTGGTTCGTCAGTTATGCTTAATCGCATTTTGGCTTTAATAAGTTAACTAAGAATTGTAATAAGAAGTAGTACACTCTTATGTATCGATATGATTTTTACGTTACAAAAATAATTTATAATTCTGTAATCGTATAACAATTAGTTTTATAACAGAATGATGTATTGTGTGTATTGAATATTTCATAAAATACCAATTGGAATACACGTCAAATTGTATATTCGATTAATTAGAATTTCAATGTTGTACATGAACATTAATTACCGATAATATTTCGTTTTTGTTATATTCTGAAATGGGAAATAAAAATGATTTGGGTAATCGATATTATTTTGGTTATGATACACTTTTATTAATAATAATTCTTATTATAAATATGATACAATCAAGTTAGCATGTCCCGTGTTATTGTTAGTAATAAAATGGAATATATATTTTATAAAAGTAGAAAAAATCGAATTGGGTATCAAGAGACAACAATATTGGGGAGTTAAATAGAATTATTATGTTGCGGTTTAACCATAAATTGTATATGTCTCCGTGTATAAATTCAAATTTATAATCAATTGATCAATATCGATGGTGTGTTTAGTCAAACATGGGTTATTATGAGTTAATCGAACAACTGGAAAATCAAAGTATATTTTCTAAACAATGTATGGTCATATCAATCGAAATTATAAAGAATTACGTTATAAAATAATGTCAATGGCTTTTTATTTTTCGTTTTTTTCTTTCTGTTCCTGAGTGTTTTATTTGTGTCATATAAAACACCTAGTTTTTTGTTGTTTGATATAAAAGACAGAAGAAGAAAGAAATCAAAATAGTTCACTGAATTAGTGATATGATTTATCTATATGAATGTTTGTCATTGATATCCCCATAGTATTATAACGAATAGAATGTGCATTTGAATATAATAAAAATTTTCAGTTGATTGATAACATTTTGATGTTATTTGGTTGTTGTTGTTGTTGGGTTAGTAAAGGTGTGACCGCCCAGGTGTCACAATATTTAGTATCAAAATTGTTATACGGTTTGTGCTTTATTCACTGAATGATTTTCATCTGAATTAAATCAGATAGAATGCACCGCTATTTTATTGGTATTGTGTGCGATTATTGGAAATTGATGTTAAATGAGTATTGGAACCACAAAATTTGATTTTTTTTTGTTTGGGAAATCGAAATTCTTTTGTGCATCCAATTTTTTATAAATCAAATTTTTCTTTTATTTTGATGTTTTACGAAATTTATCAATAACATGAAATTTAGAGTTAATGGAAGGGAACAACATAAAGTTTTAACATGAAACATGCGACCAAAAATTCATGCCTTTGAATATGACTCTAATGATACATTGAATTTTGATGAAGTTTTTTATTGGTGTGTATGCGTTCCAATCAAAGAGACAATTTTTGTTGGTTCTTCTTCAATATTACTGTCGCTTGTTCGAGTGACTTACTGGCCTATATTTTGGTTTGAGATTGTACATAGAACACAGGAACCAAGAAGTTTATTGTGCCAAAATGTCAAATTTCAACTGAATTCTTTAAACTCTCTATGCCAGAGAGGTCTTTTGACCTATTGATTTTGATTCTAAAAGTCACACTATGAATGCTATGTGATATTCTATTGAATTTCAATTGGGAATTCCAAGAGGAAGAATTATTGGTATTCAGAAGATTCATCTGTTATTGTCTGTTTTCTAAAATTAGGCAAAAGGAAAAAAAACTTTTCGACGGGATATTTAAGCCATTTAGCGAAAAAAACTTCTTCTTATTTTATTAAATTTTCATTTATTTGATAGCAATGTGGTACATATTGTATACGATTGCTAATGTGTGTCATTGGTGGTGTTATCAACTTCCATGTTTTACTGGCTTATTTATTTACTATAATAGAAGTCAATAGAAATGTGCCATTTGAGATGCAACAACAGTATAGACCACATGGGGAGGGAAAGTTAATGTTTGGTGTTTTACGGTAGAATATGTGACACAATAGAAAAGGATATCGTTATGCATTGAATTAATGCTCTGCTGCTTACCTGTTGTGTTTGTTGTGGCATATTATACTATGACGATGACAAAAAAAGTAGAAAACATTTTATATTGAATCGCGCAAAAATTATATTTAGCTGCCGGTTTTAAATCTGATTATATGTGCAGCCAGGTAACTTCTGAGGTGTGTAAATTGGTACCCAAAATATAAATACAATGGATTTGTGAAACGCTTTGTGTGTGTCCAATTTATAAACATCTTCTCTGGATGGAATGAGATCTATTCAATTTTAAGAGAGAAGCATTTTAAAAGAGTAGTTGCTGGAGTCAAAAATAACTGTGCTGGATGATAAGAGAAGCCTTAAGTTTCACCATTATGTATTTGTTTGAGATGATTCAAAATATTTTCATCGTTTTTACATAAACAGTATGAATAGAATGTTTTGCTCATTTAATTTATTGCTAAATAATATAGAAGAAGAGTACAAGTTTAAAGATCTTGAGGTGACATATGAGAAGAGAGATTGTATCCTGGACTGTTTTAGATCATCCATTTATTTATCTATGGGGGTAATGAATGTATTGGCCAATGAGGATATTATCATAGCAATTGGTATGAATTTTACACCACAAAATTTAAAGTAATTCTTTGAGGCAATATATGGATTTCAATGAAAAATATTCAACGTGTGTGTGCTTTGGATTTTATTAGGCTACAAACAATCAATTCATCGTAGTCTTATGGTCCTTTATGGTGGCGGATTTAGAAAATTTAATGTGATTCCATTTCTATTGTTCTTTGGATCCTGCTTTTTTTGGTATATTGGGCTACCCATAATATTCATTCGATCGGTTTTTGTGTAACAAAACCTTTGGTTGTCATTTGATTTTGGCATTAGAGATTGTTGAGTTAAACCGATCATGTTTGGTGGTATTTTTGTTGTCCTGTATCTTCTTTGGTGAATAAAACCCTGAAATGGACAAGACCACATATCACACAATAATATGGGCAAATATGTTTCGAATCTATCTAAATTGAATGTAGTTTTGCTTAAACACTGAAAATTCTCTTTGACCATAATTTAATGTTCAATACACTATTTTGTTGTATTATTGTCATACCTTTGATTTCTTTAGCATTTAGTTTACCCACAAATAACGACATAGATAATATATTATTCTTGTATTTTATTCCATATTTTGATATAACATATTGTATATTATAAATGATTTTAATGTTTAGACTATTTGAAGGGATAAATTGTATTTTCGTTTAAATTTAATCTAAAATTGTTACGATTCTGGGGGTTGAAATGAACAAAACAATAAAAGAAGATGAAAATACAATGTGTGATGTGTTTGCAAACAAAATCGATGACTTTTTGGCAAATAATAATGGGATGATATGAATAATGTTAAATATCAATAATAGAAGGATGAATAGGATGAGGTTTCTGTTGTACACATAATGGCAGTTAATAAAATGAATAAAAATAAAAATGCATTAAATATCGGGGGCCTAATGATGAGTGTCTGTGAGTAGCCAACCTCTTCCTGTGTCTATCATGTCAGTGTCAGTGTTAAAGAGATGTAGTTTCATTAGGTTGACTGATTTTTGCTTAGGTCACTAATGTAGTTGATGCCATGCTGCTGGTTGTGGTCCAGCCAATGCTATTGTATTTGATTTAGTAAGCTTCTGGTTTGTTATTGGGCCATGCCTCCCTGATCAATTATAATCATAGTGAGTAGCATAACTATAAAAAAAAATTTCATTTGAATTAATCAGAATATCGAAGAGATGGAGATGAGATATTTAGTTATTCAGTAAATTATTGAAATCTCTGTGAACATGAATAAAAGAGAGTCCATCAAATCAAAATTGAAAAAGAAAAAAATAGAAAATTGTTGAACATGATAAATCTTTCATTTAGTGGCAGCCTAGGAGGTTTTAGATTTTTGCTCTTTTTTATTATTAGTTTGTGTCTGTTATTTTATACTTCACTGTATAATATTGAATGTAATCGAACATGGATCTTTATGTAGAGATGGACATTATGAAGCCACTCAATTCAGTAGATTAAAGGAACGAAAGAGGAAAAAAAAAGAGAGACTTTAATGCTGCATCAAATGGCAGCCAACATATCCATCCAATTTGATTTCTTATGAATTGCTGAGTAATAAGTCAAATGACGGTGCAGAAATTCTTCAATGTTTCAGTTTTTTCTTGGTTATTTGATGTATCCATATTCAATCATTATACTGTTTTACTTATATTCAAATTTTTTCCTGTTGAGAGAACCATTTAGATATGTTCATTCTATTCTTGGCTCTATTTTGGGTAGATCTATTCAAAATATTTTAATTCTTATTCAAATTGCGATCATTTTCTTGGTTCAATAAGTAAAATATTTAAGTTCTTTTTGTCTGGCGAAATCATATGATTAGTTGATATAAGAAAACTAGAAATTGAATACCATTTTGGTGATATTGAAGAAAATCTCTTATCATTCATTTATGGATGGTGAATTTTTAAAATTTCGTTACGTTTTTCTTTGTATTTTGGGTGAATTCCAAATGAAGAAAAGCAATGAGTCCATCTTTCTTATGTGAAATGAAATTCTTAAACGATTGAAATTCAAGAATAAATATTATTTCCTTTTATGTGAGTCTAGGAAAGAATTTTATGTTTTTGGACTCTTTTGGTCAATTTGCAAAAAAATTTCCATATGAACGTACAGAAAGAAAATGTAGTTACCGTTTGAAGAGACACAATTGCAATGAGCCATTGGTATACATGATAAAAAGGACTTTTCGCTTTGCCGATATATGGGTTTTGTCATGATTAATTCAATACAAAACATTAGAATTATTCTATTATTAATTCAAAGTAACCAATTTCTTTAAAATGTTTGATATTCTTATTCCTACAAATGGAATTTATGTAGAATTGAATAAGAATCATCGACCGTGTGGTCAATTTAAAAATCATTTGAATTTTTAATAGAACATTACGGTGAAATTGTAAACCGTCTTATTATCGAGTTTATTATGTGAATGTATAATGTGATAGAGAAGTGGGGGGCGACAATGGATGCGTTGCCCTACACGAAATCATGTATTGGCTGGGTCAGGACTACTTATTTTGTTTCTCATTAAATGAATGGTATAAATACCTTTAAAGAACAAACGGTGTGTTCTTTATTAATTCAATTTTCAATTTCTTGAGTTTATTTATTTACTTCATGGAAATTACTATGGACATGGACGCGTGATCTAAATACAATAAACTTTTACATTGTAATACATAATTCGGGTTTTTTTTTTTCTTTCTTTGGGTTATTGTTAAACTTTTTTTTGGTGGAAAATACACTTCTTGTTGTTTTGGGGCTGCTGCTACCACTGTACAAGAAGTTAGAAGATGAACTGACTTTTAATGTATAATTTTCAATGCTTTATAAGTATTCGATGTAATACACGTTTATAATAATCATTAAAATATTATATTTTGAAGAGGTAAAAAATTATTACTTAAGGATTCACTCTCTGTTAGTCAATTTGGACGATGAATATGCATAAAGTATTGTATTTTGGGTGAATTGAATAAAAAAGTGAATAAGAATTCTTAACGAAGAGAAACGCTATAATTTGATATTGATTTATAGATTGGCCTTAAAAATTAATAATGATTTGTATGTTAGAGATGGCAATGGTTTGGGTAGAATCATTGGTCTACAATTGGGATTGTTTGTCTACACAAATCACACGTCGTTTTCTCATTTAACGTAGGTCTCTCGGTTCTATGCCACTGGATAGAATTACTCGAAAATGTTTCGTTGATCCAGGATGACCAAACAGTTTTACCATATTTTCAATTCTTATTAGTATCGCGCGAATGGCCGTCATTGTCTGTTTTTATAATTTTCCAATTTCAATTCAACAGAATATTAAATATTAGTCTTTAAATTGAATTTCTATGAGTCGCTCTAATGAAATACAAAACACGTAGAGGGAATGACTTTTGAAGAGAGATAACTATGAAGAAGGACAAGTGGAATTAGAATCTAATAAAAGTGAATCAGAATCAATTTAATTTATAATCCCAAATTGAATGTGTAGTATGTTGATTTAACAACAAAATAGACAATAATGAAATCGTGAACCCACAAAGTCACCACATCATTACCGGGTCAGGAATAAAAGAAACAAAACTAAGTATGGCGGTTAAAATGTTTATTGAGACAGAGAGAAGAGTTTCAGTATTGGTTATATGAAGAGGGAGAATGATTCATATGATGACCATTTAGCTTATAAATATGATCAATTGAAGAATTACAACGCCGGACGTTTTTCTCATCGATTTTGTGAATGTTATACCCGTTGGTTGTTATAGAAGAGTGCGTCAAAGTTGATTATGATGAATGACAAACTGATAGTATAAAGTGAAGAATAAAAGGTATGCCATTACATGCCATTGCAATTTAATGTTTATAGCTTAAGTTTACTTGTGCATATCTTTTCTATGTTCTGTTCTCTGTTGTGTGTGCACATCATACCATATCTATTGTATATAATGTGTCATTATGGATGGCAGTGTCTGGGGGATATGTGGGCTAGTAGTTTATCCGATGGATGGTTTTTAATCAGAGAATTCATTGACACTCAATTAAAACAAACATCCATACAATCAAAATTGGAAATCTATTCTTTGTTAAATTCAAAATGAAAATTTGTGCATAGGAAATCTGTATTGTATGGAATTGATCTTAATGTGAAATTGTAGACACTTTAGTATTTCGGTATGTTGTTTGCAAATATACAAAGTGTGTGATTCATCTGATATTTGCTGAACTTATTTAAACTGTTTCATTATGAAACAATGATTGTTCATTTGGATTCAGATGCAAAAATTTAGATTCTTTGTACATTGAAATTTATATGGAATGAATATCTCATACATACTTTAATTTATTTCATATTGATTATGCATCCTCTAATATCATTTACCAATAGATTTTATATATTCAAACATTGTTCGTTTTATTTTTGTTTTTTATTTTTTTGCCATAAATAATTCATGTTGATATGATACCGTACTTAATATGTGAAATAATAAATTCGTGATTCGAATGGATATCATAATTTTGTCTGGAAGACAAATAGCACGTACTGTTTTGGTCGACTAAATCTCACAGCATCATTCGAATAGGTATATGATGAATCTACAGAGAAAGAGAGAGAAAGAGAGATGGCGAAAAGAGCAGCTTAAGAATCTGATATGATCTGAAAATAAAAAATAAATTTTTTAAGTAAACACAATAATTCAATACCATTTCAATATTCTGTGAATGATGCTAAAATGGTATAATAAATGTCTGGTTGAATGTAAAATAATCAGTTATAATCCACACCTTTCTGCCGTGTTTGATATGACGATGTTTTGGGGGGGTCATTTGATGTGCAGTTTGATACTGTAAGAGATGTAATTCATCAAAAATGGTGTTGCAAATGGCATAGAATTTTATGATCATTTTGTTGTGCTGTGCAACTCATCACTTTTGGGATTTAAATTTGATGTTTTTGGATAAAGTGTATTCAGATTGCACTTGATAGATTCGTTACTGATGGCTGTTTCTGGTAATTCAATTGGTGTGGGGGTGGCATGTAATAATCCATTGGAAAATTTCTGTTTGTTTTATGGCAGAATGAGACACTATTCGTGAGTGTTACATTGAAGTAAATGTTAAACATTAATGTATCACAGGAAAATTGTTTCTGATTTTGAATTTTATTGTAGAGTATGTACCGTTCGAGTCATAAATCATTATATGAGATGAAGTTTAAAAAAAAATTATTGGATCGCGTCTTATCGCAAATTTAAGTTATTAAGATTGGATATTTAATGGGCAGGTAATAATCCTTGAGATGTCATTAAATCAATTGGTTGAGACTTACTATAAATTGATTGTGTTTTTATGATTCATGCACGTTGATTTTAAATGGGTTTTTTGTGGTTTCTGATTCTTTTTGTAGTGTGAATTGTTAAATCATTGAAACCGGTCGGTCACGATAATGAAAGTAGGTAATTGTATGACACCTGATTGTTCAATAAAATTAACAAAACACATTTATTGTATACTAATAGTTCCTCTTAACTACTTGTAAAGTATTATACACCATTAACATGTTATTGCGAATGAATTGGTTGTTCATTTTATTATTGTTAAAATCAATTTCAATCAATTAACATTTTTATTCGTTTTATTTAATAAATGAATTTAATTTTATTGATTCAATTACAAGGAAATGAAGTTGAAATCAATAATTTTTCATATCAAATTGATTTCTGGGTAATTTATTGGTAATGGTGGAGCGAACTTTTTTAATAATTTGTGGAGTATTGACATTTTGAAATTCATTAATATAAATTAAAGTTATTCCAGTAGTAAATAAATGTTAGAAAGATGATGTAAGTCTAATGAATTCTTTATGAATTATTTGTTGCAAAGTGAATTAAAGGAAGACTGTGGGAACTTGGTACATTGCAGACCAAATAGATGATGTACAAAGTAATTCTATTTTAAATGGAATTGAAATAACGCAAAGAGGTCCTTGTACAGTTTTAGCCATTTGGGGGGAAAACTCTTAATAGTAATCTCGCATGGAGAGATCCTTGTAAGATGGAATTGAAAGTAAATGTTTTTTCAGAAGCATTTCAATGCTTTTGGAACTGGGTGAAATTGGTGAACATACAAAATGTTCTGTATTATGAGAATAAACTGATTGTTGTCGTTAAATAAGAAATTATACAAGAAATTTGTAAAGAACAGAACGAAATCTAAAACGGTTTACTTTATACTGTAAAGATCCCCAACAGTCCGTTTAAATGTTTTCTTTGATTCTTGATGCTTTTTTGTTTGGGAATCCTTTTTGGAATAGTCGAAATATCATTGTTACTTCTCTACTGATTTTTGTATAAATAAACATTCCAAGACATTGAAATACTTCTTGTTTTTCATTTGGTAATTTTACTTTCTGTCTGTGAAAGAATTTCAGAAGTAAATGAATTTAGTATGATTGTACTTTCTGTGTTTTATTAGAAATCTTTTTGTTTTTTCTGGTTGGTACAGGGGTGAATTTTATTTCAATGTACAGTGGGTTTCTATGAATGGGAGATTGTTTTAGAAAAAAAAAAACCATACAAGAAGTGTAAAACCATTTCACTAGTTACAAGAAGATATGTAAAATGAAAACGGTTTTCCTTATATTCAATGGGGTAAAAGAAAATAGTTGTGAATAAAAAAAGTAGCGTCTTACAAATGTAAACAATAAAATCATTTTGGAATTCAAACAGTACTTTGATTTAAATGCCATGAAAATAGTGGAAAATTGTATTAATTTCAAACATCTACTTGACAGGATTCAAAGAATGTTGCATGATTTCGATATTGAAGACAATAGGAGAACATAAAATTTACCTTTTATTTACGGTATTTGTGTTTTTTTATTGAAAGCGTCTGGGTAACGTATAAGCAAGAATTGCAAAAAAGTGATGCAGTTGTAAAAACGATCAAATCAAAAAACTGGTCTAGTTGATGGTGAAAACATTTAGAGACCAAAAAGGTAAAAGAAAATTGACGAAGGAAAACAGATATGGAATATGTTCTTTTCTCTTGTTGTTTTCTGAAAGAAACGTTACGTTTTAAACATTGTATGTTTGTAAGGAGTTTTTTAGTGGATGAAAGTTACATACACAGAATAATAGTTTTTCTTTACTCGATAAGAAAAAGTTTAGTTTTTTATAATACTTGTGGTGGGTTATGGCAAATTCATATATTGAAAAACCGATAGGGTAATTCGCCTGAATTACTTGCCATATGAGGAAAGAAAATTCCGGTAAATGAATTAAACATTGAAAACCCAATGAAAAACAAAACTGAAACGATGGAAAAAGGAACTTTGTGGATGATAAAAATCGTTGTGCTCACCAATATTACTTTATTGTGATTTAATTTACATACATTTCCAGTTTTATGTTCATAAATTTATGGTTTTTGCTTTAGTCGTCTATATGCAATATGAGATGTTGTAAAAAAAAAGAGTAGAAAACTATTCATTGGTTACTTTTAATATGCTGATAACTGAAAGAAAGTTGAAATGTTTATTTTTTTTTCCCTTTAATCTTTGAGTAGGGAATGTATAAACGATATGAATCTGTTGTTGTAAATTGTTGTTATAGAAGAAAAAGAGTATAAAGTCGCGGTTGATAATCATTGGAATTTATTATATGCTCCTCATTGGATAAGGTGGGAAAATCGAATACCGTTTTGGGTAGAAGATTGAGTGTGGGTTGCGATTTATTTTTTGCTTAATAAAGTCATAAGTCAATTGGGAATAAACAACATCATAGAAATATTCATTATGATTATTATGTTCTTTTCTGTATATTCCAATTTACTTCATCTTCTTTGGGTTCTCCTATATATTCAGTTTAATTATATTTGGTTGTTATTATTGTTGGTATTCTTTTTTCGTTGCTTTATATGAATTCATCTTTTTCTATTGTTTGAGATTAAGCATCCAACTAAAGCTTTTACTGCATTCTGGGGATAATATGAAATTATAATTATGTGGTAGACGAAAAGCTAAAGGCATAAATTATAATTTGCTCAAACATGGTAAAATAAAAGAATACAGTAAAGTTAAAATGAAAGAATTTCTTTTCTTTTTTTTTTGGTCGATGTAATAATTTTCCATAGAACCAAATTAAAATTGTTTTGTATATTATTTTCCTATAATGTGCGGGATATATAAAAAATACAAATTCATTTAGATTTGTTGTTATCGCTTTTAAAATACGATAAATCCATTTGAATTTAAGTGAAAATTTCTTGTTAGAATTGATGTAAAAGATTTAATAGAAAAATAAAGAAAGAAATAAAATCATCCTAAGATTCTGCCCTAAGGGACGATTTATTTTGCACAACAAGAATTTTCTTTCTTTTAATTTTCTTTCAATTTTCAATATAAAAATTGTTTTATTTACATTCGGTTGGGTGTTTCTTGTAATTTGTTCCTTTAAAATTCTTATTAAATTTATCTTAGATGGTTTTTGTTTAATAGCTTTTGATGGTTTTTGCTATCAGATTTTGTGTGACGCTTTTTTATTATTGGGTGAAGGAAAAATAAAACATTAAAATGTTATTGTTAATATGTAAGAAATATCAGCATATTTTGAAGGAGTGAGAGAGGGAACACTTGTTATATAAATGTTTCTATCGTTGTTGGTTTTCATCATTGGATGAAGACAATTGTTCTAAGCATATCAGTTTAATAAGGAGAATGAAAAAGTCAGTAACCGTAAAGGAAGTCTTCGTTTTTTTTTATTTTCGTTGGCGTTCATTAATAAGATATGAAAATTGAGACACAACATACCATAGAACGAATCATAATGAGTCTCTGCATGGAAATTATGCTAATCGTAACTTATGCTTTTATAAATAAATTAATGTAATTTAATTTCTTTATAATACGCATCGTAAATTTAGTCTCTTTCTATCTCCTTCCTTTCGGTGTGTAGTATAATTGGGGTTTTTCGGTTTTTTTTTTGCTGTGTTCATTCGATATGATGATGTTATTTCTTTTGGATGCGCTTTGTTGTTGGTTAATTTAAAAGATAAAAATTGAAAATTAATGCCCAATTTAGAATTATTATATTAAGAATATATCCGAATTATGAAGAATCCCACAAATGAGCATCTCATAATATTGTCATTATTAATTTTTCTTATTACTTGTGTTCTGTGTGTACTGTGTGAAATGGCAGTGAGACTGAATTACTGAAACAAGAATAACAACAACAACCAAGAGACAACATAATCCAGAGACTGAATTCAAGTCATTTTAATTTATATGTTTTATCTGTTGCAATTTTTATGTAACAACCTAACGGTTTCAATATCATCATTTTCAATTTGTGTTTGTATATGTGGTGGTAGTCAAAAGATCTTAGAAACGTGGGGTATTCGTTGTAAATTTTTATTTAATGTAATTCACATTAAATGGTAAGACTGCGATGCGATCCATTGAAGAGATATGGGATAAATGTTCTAACACCCATGGTAAAAGAGAGATATTATGAAGCCATCTGCACTTTACGCGTTATTAGCCGCGTTTAAAATTTAATTTTCTGTCTTAAATTTTAAAATGATAAATAAAGTTATTGTGGCTTTTTGGTATAAGATATTGTTATGGAGTATATCCAGGGCGTATGGCACCAGACAATTGTAATTGAAACGAGTGCAATTCAGTGTAGTTTTTTTTTTGTTTTTGTTTTATTCAATGAAAGGGGGAAGATATTGTAGATTCTTGGCATTTATACTTAAATTATCTATGGCAATGAAGGTATACAAATAATCATTTGTATCTTCTTTCTATGTGTTAATACAGTGAAGGGCGGTTTAGAAGACAGAAACCATTTAAAATTAAATTAAAAATAAAGTTAATGTCTTTATCAAAATGCAACGGAACTGTGATGTAGCGATTGTTGTTTGATATCCATTTTATGGTTGACGGTCTTCTTGTTGAATTGTAATTCTGATACTTGGCTGTGATCAAGTAAATGATTAGTGTATGGAGGGAGCATATCAGAAAGGATGTGGCTTGATTTCTAACCGTTTTATTTTGAAATTATAAATAAATTATCCCTCTAATGGATTGATATCGGGCGTGTGTGTATGATCACTGTGTTAAACAAATCGATTTCCTTCTTTTGTTTACTTACACCTTTTTTAAATGTTAATTATTATTCTCCCTCGAAAAAATTGTAAACAGTAAAAAACTGGAGTCCATTGAAAAGAACAATAAACGATAAATAACTACAATGAAATAAGAGAATGATTAAACAAATGCAACTAATTTATTGAAACGTTGATGTTGTTGGTGCTGTTGACTGGACAAAGTCATCACATTTAAACATATTTAAATTTATTCCGGTCGTAATTTCGTTTTAGTCTGTTATTTACTCATAAAATTAAAAACAAATTAATAGTATTTTGATATGAAAGCATAAATAACATACGCATATAATTGTGTTACCTGTGATAGCATAATATAATCATCTTTAGAATGATTATGCCAAAATAACTGAATCGAAAAAGTCTATTTATTTTTTTATGAGAGTTTGGGTATTTGGTTGGTTTTTTAGTAGTTTCTTGACTTAATATGAATGTTATAGGTGATCATTGACTTGAACAGAAATGTGTAATAAAAAGATAAACTAAATCCCACTAGAAATCACACGGACAATAAAAAATTAAGAATGTAATTTGGTGTCTCATGGATGAGTTTTATGACACCGCACCTATGGAATCAGAATTCTTATTATTTTTCTTTTGAGAAAAAAAAAGAAATCAACAAGAATTAATTCTATAGTTAATCAAATGTATGGGGATAACGTTTAATGTTACTAAATCTTTTATAATGACTTAAGATTGTGCAAATTGACTGACGCATATAAAGATTTTCAAAATAAAAAAATTATATTCATCATTGTGTTTGATTTTTATTCAAAAAACGACCGTTGATCACTCACACAATTAATAATTGATTCTTTAGAAAAGGAAAAAAAAATTGTCAATAGATAAACCTCAATTTAGTCTTTAATTTCCATATCTCAATTGGTATCGATCAAGAAAAAGTCACTTTTTATTTGTTATTTGTACATTATTTATTAATATGGAAATTAAGAGGTGGTATGCTGTTGTAGATTTTATATTCTATTCATATTCATGTTTAATAATAAAAATAATAACTGGAGCTAATAAAATTCATATGAATTTGTGAATGAGAAAAAAAATCATCGTCAATTAAGCGCATTTAACAATTTTATTTTTATAAATCTATAAAATAACTGAAATCTCTGTTCATGTTACAGTAAATGGTATAAAGAGATAGGCATTTGTTGTCTCTAGTAATTTATGCTCATGTGGAATATGAATATTATGATCTTTTGGTGATCAAAGGCAATTTAATATCTAAATGGTATGAAATTATTGATATGTGATCATTTGGGTTTACATGTAGGCATAATTTTAGTTGTTTTTTTCACTGAACCTCATATAACATTAAATTGCTACAATTTAAATCAACTCGAATTATAAAGAGAATAATGGAATTTTTATTTTGTATTTGAGATAGAAGAGTAATAAACGTATATTGCTTGCACAATTAATTATTCTTTTGAAGCTTGTTGAACATTCAATGAGTAAATTGAAAACTGTAACGTTGTTTTTTTTGCCTTTAGTTTCAATTAATTGAATATTTTTATTTTAAATATAAACTGAATAAGAAAAGCATAACGTCTCCTTGTGTCCCGTGTAGAAATAATAAGAGTTGTGTAGCCGTAATTCAAGTTGGGGAGAGTATGTGGCTGATCTTTTAATTTTCATGAATCTCTGTGAAATAAATTCTATGCGTTTTATGTTACACGTTTTGTGCAATGGACACAATGTAAATGAGATTCAATTTATATTTACATTTTTGTATATAAAAAAAAATAATGTAACAACATACAACACGTTATAAATTTATTATTAATTACTCAAGACATCATAAATCAGAAGAAGTCTAGGAAAGAGAGAGTTTTTTATGGAGATTGTGGCGGGTGGGGAATAACGTGAAGTTGTTCTACTGGATCTCTTATGAAATTATAATCTAAGTCATTTATTTTCTTTTGAATTGCACAGTGTATGTTAGTGTGCTAAAAGGAAACAACAAGTGAAAAATTAATGCATTGATTTATCATTGAATAAGAATATATTGAAGAGCAAGTGAATTTGTTTTCAGTTACTTGTTATTTTAAAGTATTCAAGGCATCGTTTATAACATTTTTTTTCAATCTAATAAATCTATGCGTATCCAATTAATTAATTTAAAAATTTTCAACGTACATAATACTGAATATTACTTGAATTATGTTTGCCATTTGTTGAATGATATTGTTACTTTGAAAAGTTACGTATAAGATTAGATTACTTCATCACCCAAGAGATTTGACTCTGTTGGTATGTAAGACGACGGTATCTTATAATATCCCAATGTATTATAAGAAATCACTATTCAATGGTCATTCTGCGGTGTTAAAATGTTTAGATTTAAAAAGTGAAGGAATAAGATGAATGAAATTTTATTTTAAAAAAAAAAGAATGTCGATGGTGAAGCATAATAAATTCTTTATGTTATGGCTACCTACGTACACCTCAATTTGTATGTCGTTTCGCCAATTTGGTAGTGAGTCTTTGAATTTATTTTTTTTTTTTGTTTCATCTGTTATTGTCTTCTTAATGTAACTAATTTTCATTAATGGATGAAACGTCTCTTGTTGTATTTAAGCAACTTGTTGTCTCTTATTCTTATCGAATATTCATTCAAAAAAATAATCTCATTTTTATCTTCATTTAACAAATTATTACATTTTATTCACATTTCGTTTGAGCTTTCAAAGTTTCTTTTCGATTAATCTGTTGAATGTGTCTTTTTTTTGTTTGGGATGGCAAAACAACAAATTTTTGGTAGTGGCATTTTGATTCTTTTTTCTGTTTGATGTATTGCCATTGAAGAGTAACATTAACATAAGTAAACATAATTTTTGTGAAGAATTGAAAGATAAGTTTTTGTTGTTACCACACATCCCATTATAATTGAATAATTATTAACAAGAGTTTGATGTATGTTGTTGTTTGGGCTCTTTTTTGAAGTCACGACGAATTATTAACGTTGATTGAATATTTAAAAAAGATTGGAAGAATTAAATAGAATGTGACGTAATTGTGTCAAATGACTAGCATATGAATCAATAAAATATCATTAAATAGGTAGAAATGGTAGATTTGTTGTATTTGTAATATGAAAATCACTTGTATTGTAACAAAGGTGAATCCATTTATTTATAGAAGATGGATTTCTTATTATGAAATCGTATGGAATTCTGATTAGTTAAAGAGTCTATTCATACGCAGATTTAACACTACACTAGAAGTTATGTGTGATTATAATTTATGTTGATTTTATTTGAAATTACAACAAAACAAATTTTATTCGTTTCTCTTTTATTTGTTGTTTGATAGAATGTAACTGAATTGATATTCTCTGATTCGGTTTTTTATATGAGAATGAGACATAAAGTAGATTGAATTTGTTGTTGTGTGAGAATTGAAACACCAAAAGAATCATTTTTAACATTGGGGGCCTCAAAATAGAATTAAATTTTAATATAAACATATTAGTTAGGTATGTCATCAAATTTATTTGAATCTAACGTGTGGAAATTGTCTATAGTTTGGATTAGTCAATAAAAAATAAAATTAAAATAATTTCTTGGATCTCTTTCACATTGTAAGTGTTACTTTACTTTTCTGTTTTTTTTTTTTTTTGTGTTCTTTCTTATGAGGAAATGTAGGCGTTGTCCATGCGCAAGATCATAATCAAAATATAACAAGAAATCAACGGTATAAGTAAAGAAGCTGTAAAGAGACACCACACAAGTTATAAAATTAAAATTAAAAATTAAAGAGAAAATTGAAAGAAAATAAATTCAGTGATGGACAAGAAGCTGACATTCAAAAATTATTTTCTTTATTAACAGATTAACGTATTAAATTTGGTGGTTTAAATTATATGAATTTTGTTTAACTCAACGATAATGTGAAATTTATGCGATTATTATTCTTTATGGTAACGATCAATATTTATTATTACCTGTGTGATATGGTACAAAATATATGAACAGTGGAAACTGCAAAAGAAAAATGTTAAAAACTCATAAAGATCATCACAAATCGATTATAAAAATATATGAAAAATGATTATAAAGCTTTACTCTGGTTAATCTTTTGGCTATTATGGCACTCTAAATCCTCGTATGTGGCTCATTATGGTGCTACTTGTTTTCTTTATTGAATTATTGATTATTTATTAAAATGAAAATCAGAAAAATAATGAAAAAATTATAATTTATGAACCAATTTTGTTCGTTGACTTATGACACACACCGCACCCGAATCCAATAAAATTGTATATTAAGGGGGGTCTCTCATTAAACGAGAAATATACTTTCATGTATGTTTGTGATATCAGATGGTTAAGAATCATTCACAAGATCGTTAAGAGCTCATCGAATCTTCATCGCGGTGTATCTTAACGTCAATGTCTTATTAATTTGATGTCTATTGAACGGGTCGATATTGAAATCCGTTGTATGAGATCATATTTATTAATTTATGAATCAAAATCCGTGTTGTGTTGTTTGTCGTTAGTTGAGAACAAAAGAAATTCCAAACATAAGAGAAATACGAGAGTTCATTATGTTGACTTTTAATTAAGTTTAATTCATTAATGAATAATTTTTCTCTCATTTTCTTATTACATTTTAATGATTCAAGTGTTTTTGCTGTACGTTTAATGGATAATAAATCAATTAAAATGTAACGAAATTAATTAGAAGAATTGCAATATTCATTTTAATGTAATCAATATAAGACGATTAATGTTTATACGTCGTAATGTTAAAATTATCAATTTCAATGAATTGAATTATCTTGTGTTGTATATTGAGTTTAACGTAATACCAGTGGGTAGCACATGGCAGACTTTTAGATTATGGAATTTCTTTCTCGTTTTTTTTTAAACGCTTAATAATAATAGTGAGATAATAAATGATCCTTTTATATATTCCAATTAATTTGTTTGAACTTTTCGTATGGTCGGACAAAATGGTAACAGTCTGTAATGAGGGAAATTGAGTAAAACTAAAGAGAGATGTCTTGGGAATGTTATCTTGAAATATTGTTGAAGTATTACGATATTATATCGTTTATCTATCATTTTGACCCATACATAATGTGAATAGCTGTCGATTATCGATTATGAGCTCCCTCGTAATCCAAAAAACGAAAGAATAATTCACTTCAAATAGACTTTGGCTATTTTCACTTGTATATCTGAGGGTTCTATGTAGTTGTTTTGCTGTGAACATTAATTTAATTAAACTTCTCTTAGTTTCGTTTGGGAAAAAATAAATTTTAGTTGGAAGATATTGGAAATTGATAAAAGTTTCAAAAACTAATTCAGCGTATTTTTATATTCTTGATGTCAGATAAAAGACGTACCGTATGTTTGTTATAAATGAAATAAAAGAGAGATGTTAATACAAAAGTATGTTAGCATATGGTGGATATTTATAACTAAATGCAATTCAAATTGTTTTTTTTTCTATTTGAGTGTGCAATAGAAATTTTATTTAATATACTTGAATTGACTATAGTTTGTATTGTTGATTGGGCCCCGCCGATAACTGTAATTAGACAAAGTGTAGTGATAAGAAAACGATACGTCAAATGCGAATTAAATTGAACCGAATAGGAAAAACATTAATGAATTATGGCAAAGATCTCTGTTAATAGTAAATTAATAATGTTGTTGATGATAAATTCATTGACTATGAACATGCTACTATTTCTCATTCAGTTAAATATGGTATATGTATAGTATGTGTGAAAATTAATATAGACACGATGATCATTTAAATTATAATAACAAAAAAAACGTACTGTGAATTGGTGTGCTAAATGTGAAGCACGATCATAAGCACATTTTAATAGATTTGATGGAGCATAAAACTCATAATGTAACAGTTTAATTTATTATTATTTGATCATTTGTCACCTTTCACTTTTAAAATTTTTTCGTTAAGTGAATGCGATCACGTTTAGTTTTAGTTTTTTATTTATTGATTGTTGGCACTGCAGAAGAGTAGTTACTAAAATAAAATTTATAATTCAATTCTGAATTTAATTTTTTTTTCTTAGTTCGTATATGTCTTTCTTCACCTTTTAATTGAAATTGAAAATTAAATAAAACATAATTCACCATATGAATTTTATTTTTGGAAAATAAATACCATAAAGGGAATCAATGAAATCAATTGCAAAGTCATACATAAGTGTTGTGTGTTGTATCAAATGGATTATGTTATGCGAACACCATGACTTTTACTAGTTCTTTACTGGTATAGTTCATTGGGTGAATTATTCAATAATAATATCTGGTTTTGTATGTTGTATGAGATTTAGTTATATTTTGTCATAGATTATATTCAATTTTTTTTATGAAATTCTGATCATATTGTATCCCGCTGTGGTATTACTACGTGTAACAGTTTATTCAGTCCCAGCAAGGAGAGTAAGAGTGTTAATAATTTGTAAATCGAAAAACGACATAGAGACAAGAGATTTTATTTTGAAAAATTTCAATTTCACTTTTTCTGAATTCAAATTGACTGGCAAAAAGTGTTAAATAACACACGTAGCATAAGAATCGGGTTCAGTTCAAATTACATAATCGTTTATGATGTTATTTGGTGGTTTCTTAATTTGTATCACGGCATGTGACAAGGTGCAGGTTGTATGTCGATCTGTAGTTTCTTACTCTCGTATTCTCTATGCGTTTTACGTAAGGGTTATGCGGTTGCAGTTGTTACGCGGGCAAAGGTGTATGCGTATCTCTGTTGTGGAATGAAGCAAAAATAAAATTTTCTGATAGAAAATTTCGAAGGAAAATTAAAAGAGTTTTTGATCCATCTCATATGGCTCGTGCGACATCAAACATTTTAAAGTTTTTTCGTTTAAAGTCAATTTAATTTGGACCACCTAGTGGACCTCCCTGATTGATTTAGTATATTCACACTTGAGATGATGAGTTGTTGTGTCACCCGGTAAAAGATAGAGAGTGTATGATGATTTCTTATTTTTTTTTTTATCTTAAATTGTATTGCGTGAATGTTTGGCTCTTTGATTACATTGCCATATTTGTTATATTGTAGTAAAAGGCACACTCGGTCACTTATGGTATGAGATGAGATGACGAAAAAAGTATTACGGTGGTATGTCTTTGCACGGTCCTAATTGAATTTTGTAAGGCTTTTGATTGATCGATTTTCAAGGATTATGTTCGCGACCATCTGGCTTTAGATTAAAAAGATTTTTCGATTTTTTTTTCTTGTTCTTTTGAATTGTATTACGGCCAATGTGTATAACGTCATCATGTTGAATTAATTCTATTTTGATGTTTATAGTGATTTGCATTAAAAATTTTGTTATTTAGAAAAGAGATTTGTTTGAACTGTTTCACATAATGTTTAATATGGAACAGATTGATATCCTTCACGTTATATTCATTCACAATCTTGTTCCATTTTAAATTTTAATCTAATATCAATGAACTGTATGTGAATCTCATTATAAGTGCTTGTATTTAATTCTCGTTGACTGTTGTGTACGGTGACCAACTGACAGTTTTTACCATTAAATAGTAATTGACTATTATTGGACTCATAATGACTTATTTATATGCGAAGAAAATTAGGAAATTAAACTGATGATGGATGACGATTAGCATACGGGGGATATTAGAAAAGTATAAAATTCACTGTATGGTAATACTGTCTATTTGAGGAGTGATCTTGATTACCATTTTCCAATACATTTTTTTTTTGTTATTTAAAACCGTTCAACTAAACACAGTCATTTGTCATCACATTCATTTGAATTTAAATGGTCGCATCAATGAAGCGCGAAACTGACTCGAAATTAGTTGAAAGATAAAACATAATTATT
Organism: Coboldia fuscipes; assembly: GCA_001014335.1. Classification (NCBI taxonomy): domain Eukaryota; kingdom Metazoa; phylum Arthropoda; class Insecta; order Diptera; family Scatopsidae; genus Coboldia; species Coboldia fuscipes. The sequence continues at coordinate 17,652 of JXOR01000876.1, read as the reverse complement.
GAAATAAAAAAAAAACACTGTGGCATATAATCGGCTATTCGTTCCAATTGAATGGGGTGTGGATATGAATGTGATGTTCTCAGTATTTAAAAATGAACAGGAATTTTGATGTATATTTGTTTAGATCGATGGTACAGAATGTTTTATTTAAAGAAAAAAATCGAATAATCATCATATCAATCCAATAACATATTAAGGAGGTTGATGACAGGTGCTTATTTACATTTCTCTTTGTCTTAATTCACTGGATGTTCTTTATTCTTGTATTTGATGGATATTCACTGTCTCTTCATTTGAATACGAGAATGAAGTTCTTCTGTTTTATTCATTTTTTTTGTTATGATGTGTATGTTTAGTTCAGGTTTTATTGTAAATCCCCAAAACAGTTGTAATCACACGCTCATAATCTGTGTTCTGTTGTTTTTTTTTAACTGAATGGCAATGATCTCTTAAGAAAAATCAATAAACTTCATTAGAATTATTTGAATTTGGAGGTATATTTTGGTGAATGACATTTTCAAGTTGATGAATCAAATTGAAACAAGACGGTTACAATGAAAATCCCAAAAGGAATGTGTTCTGTTTAAATTCTATTTTGAAAGTGAAGGTTTTTTTTTTCTCTATGATTGTGTGTGATGCTAAAATTATATGAGAATTATGGAAAATCTATGTGTCTCTGGGAAAGTTGATGTAATGAGAGAGTGAAGAATAATTTTTCAACTATGGTGGTATGTAAATTGTTAGTCAAATGATGATTATGTTGATTGCTTGGACGACAGAAAATAGCCGTTTAATCAGAATTGATGATGTGATACCATCAGTTGGGTACCGGTGATATTCAATTTAAAATTCTTTTTGAGTTAGCGCGGGAGTGAAATAACAAGGAACATTTGATACAAGAATCATGTTGAATTGTATTTTATGCTGGTCGTTTTATTTGATTTGATTCTTGTTCAAAAAGGAATAAATTAGAGTGTGGGTCAACATTGTAACATGTGAATTCGGTGTAAAAACAAATTCAATATGAAGAGTTGAAATTTCAATTCTTTTTTTTTTTATTTAAAATCATATGAAATAAATTATTCATTATTATTCGATCTTTGTACTTTTACTTGGATAATGCACATGTCCCCGTTGATTGGGAAAATAATTTATTTAAAATACGAGAACATAATGTCCTCAGAAACATTTATCGTTAGTGAATGCATTGATTATTGTATGCGCTTCAGGTCAGCGTATCATAATAATTTATAAATTCTTTTTTTCGTTTTGTATTTGGTTCCTCTGTTGCTTATCCTCTGTGGTCTCTATGTATCACACATACAATTAATGAAAATTTTGTTTAAACTGAATGGTTTGGTTGGATTGGACCACACTAAAAATTACTAATTTATTTTAATCGGTTTGAATTTATGAACAAATTGAAGAATTAATTTATAGTGTTTCGTTTTAATTTTGTTATTTTTGTTCACCGGTGTGACACATTTATTATAGCAGAAAACAAACTTTTGGTTAAATTTATTTCAATATGTGCAACATCACATCTCTCGTTGACTGTTTTGACTACAATGTTACTTTTGATTATTTTTGGGAGGGAGATCATCTTTTGTGGTCATTTATGTATTCTCAGACACTAAATACAGAGTAACGAAAATGTATAAATTAATTTATTGATCAACAAGAAGATGATATTTCACTTTGAGAACAAGATTAATGGGTATGTTGTTATTACTATGTGACTGGTGGAACCACCATAATTGAATATCCCACCTAATTTGGTATAAAATTAAATTAACACGATTATACACCTCCACATGAAATATCATTGAAAATAAATGAAAACACTGAAAAATCTATGAAACAAAATAACAATTTTTATTGATTTTGAATCGTTTAATGGTCACTGATATGTTGGCTATAAATTAGCATAAGAATTTTCTTTTATTGTAAAATGCGGTAATTCAAAAGCTTTTGAATGGACACCCAGACTAATCGAATATACAAATAAAAATATTTAAAATTCTTTAATTGAATAAAGAATTAAAATTAAAAAACGATTAATACAAATAACTGTATGCAATTAGTAATTTAATTTGATTTAAAGAAAAAAAAAAACAAGCACAATTGCATTACATTCCTGTGATTGTTGGTATTCGTTTTTGAATTGTTGGATAAATATATATCCGAAATTGGTGAATTTAATGGGCTAAACAAATTTTTATAGTAAATACTGATTGGAATGCGATTAAAATTTATCAAAATATGTTTAAGCATCATTCATTTGATTCGATTGCGTTTTTTAAAATGAACGATTGTTGCGAAAAAAATGAAATAAAATTAAAATGCAACATTGAGGCCATAGTGTTTGATTAAACACACAGTACCACCAGATAATGGTACTCAAAATTTCATAGCTTTATCAACTTCAGTGCAATATCAAAATAGTTTTGCAATTTGTTTTGTATTTGATTGGAAACTGAATTTTGGAACCGCGAAAAAAAAAAAGATAGAAAAGGACATTCAAATATCCTGATTTTAATCAATTTATGTTGCATTTATTATGACCAACAATAAAAAAAAAATTGAATAACAATTCGTCGTATGCGTTTGATTGTTATAATCAATGAATTTGGTTTAATAAAAAATGGATGTTAAATAAAATTTATAAAAATTGACGTTTATTTTTTTAATGTGACCCGAAATATGTTAGGGATTGTATATAGAATTTAATATATTGAATTGGTAATTGCATTGTAAAAAATGCATATTACAATTTAAAACATTATTTACTTGATGTGTATACGGGGGTCAGTCAATTTGAAGCCAATAGATAAACATGGGCTTGACATAAAGACTGAGGACCATATTTGATATTGGTTATCGGGTTCTCAGTATTAACAATATTCAGTGGAAAAAAAAACAAGAGGGTCATAATACATAGGAGATTGAGGGTGCATGACAACTGATCAAACTTTTAATCAACCATATCATCGTTGCTAATAATGGAAGTGAGTGAATGAGAGAGATAGAGAATTGGGCCATAGGCATATTACGATTATTTGTTATGTATTTTTAAACATAAACGTTAAAATCATTATATTTTATATTCCCATGCTGGTTAATGCAATGCGACTGCTAGAAGATTGTTTTGGAACGAGAAACAATGGTTTTAAGCAAAATCGAATTTTCTCTCGTGAGTATTGAATAAAGTTGAATTTTGATGTAAATAAAATCGATAGAGAAAAATGGATTTCCCTAAATTAAATGTTGAAAACATATGAGTTTTGGTGTAGATTTAATATGCAAGAATCAATAATAGATATTGTACGTTTAGATGTTGATTATTTATTGTTTGGTACACTTGAATGATTTACCCAATTTCCATATGAAATCGATGAGATCTAAATGACCTGAATTAAACAAAATGAAAAAAAAAAGATAATGAAAAGGAATAGGAAAGATAATGAAGAAATAATTTATATGGGCTTGAATTAAACTTGAATTTTGTATTTTTAGTTGCAAATAAAAACAATGAAACAAAACCAAATCTCTCATCGATCATGAAGTGAATATTTCTAAAAACAATGAAAATTGCAATGAGAAATGATAATAATTGTAGGTATTTACAGGTTTACAGCCTAACCTCTAGTACTATTATTCTTGTATATTTGCAATCAGCCAATGTTGATTGCAATTTTTTAAATTTATTTCCGTCTATCATTATTCCACCTATTTAGAAGAGTTAAAATCATTTTGTTCTTGTTTTTATTTTTTTCATTCATTGAGTTTAATTAATCTTTAATCATTTTGTCTCAATTGTTTTATTCTTGTTTTTTTCTCTTCGTTCCTATTCGATTGATATTTTATAATTAAAATTTCAATGATGATACAAAAGGAAACAATATGAATATAAAATTACAGAGATAGAAAGAAAAAGGAGAAGTTAATTAAAAATCGATAATAGTTTTGTTTCATCGAATCCAATTATAAAATTGGATTTAGTTTGTGTACATGTGATGTATCAAAAGTCATTATTAATTTCCGGAAAAAAAGAGTTAAGAAATAATGTAAAATTGCAATGGAAGAAAACAATGAATGCGATCAGTTTCAGGTCAACTGATTAATCGAACAATAAATTGATGGGTTTGTTTGTAATTTCCTTATATTTTGTTGTTATTATGCGAATGGTTAATCAGCCAAATGAAGAGAGGAGACACAATATAATGTTGATACCCGCTATATGATTGTATCACCAATCACATTTTTTTTTTATTGTATTCAATTCAATGAGAATTTGTTAATATCTTTGCAAAAAAAGAGAGAAAAATGAGAACAAATTACATGTAATTTATTTTAATCTGTTTGTAAAGGTTGCACATAAATATTTCTTTAATTTCGATCATACAATGTGTGTTGTTGTTTGTCTAGATTGTAGTTAATGTTGGCACATGAACCGATAATCGAAAATATTTATACGGTAAGAAATTGTTGCATATATGATGAGTTTAAGTACTGATGACGGTTAGTTAGAGTAACGATACCATTTCGCGATGATGGTTATAAATGATTAACGAATATTTTATTTGCAAATAAGCCAAACGGATGCGTTTTATTTTCTTTAATTCATTTGCTTATGTATGATTTCGCGCCTCCTTTTTGTTAATTTTATAACGTTGTTGGTATTACTTGCATATTCTGAGAGAAATCAGTAAAATGTTGTAGGCCACCAAAATGTAATTCATTTGAGATTGTAATTCACTTTTGAGACACTAACCGAAATATGTTTTTTAATATAAAATATAGAAATTACATTTACTGTATATGGTAACTTCTATCGTACAGAAAAGGGATAATATTAATTCATTTAATTTAAATAAAACAGAAATGATTTTTCTGTTGCAATTTGCACTCTTCATCATTTTAAACATTGGCGATATGGTTTGGAAAGAAACAACTAAAGAGTAAATTAATGGTCGTTGAAAGATAAAATATTAATTTGACCTTAGGCACCATTGGTATGAAATTTATATATTTGCAAAATAACCGATGAATGACTGGCGATGTTGTTTAATTTGCATAGTTGTATGTATTTTGCATACGGTTGGTGTATAGCATGTAAACTCTGATCATACCATTTATACGATGAGATGGAATATCTTATCAATAGGTGTCTGATTGTTTCGAGGTGATAAATTATAATCTCGTTGATCTTTTTAATCTTGGCAATTTGCATTGTTTTCAATAAATTTTTTTTTTCATTTCATTTCTCGTTTGTCTGTATTGTGATTCAATGCGGAGGATGTGAAGTATAGATGGTATAAAATGGTATTAAAAAAAGTGTTTTAAAAATTGGTAAAGAGTTGTTGGTCTTCTAGATCGTGAGGTGTTTACTGAAATTGATACAGGTGTAAATTTAAATTCTTTGTCACCTGAATTAGTCTGAATGTCTGTCAAATTGGAAGCGATTAATTGTACAGTTTTTTTTATTGTTCTGTTTCTGGATGAAATACATTTTGGGTTGATGATTAAATTTACGTTCGTCAACCGCATAAAATGAAATAAAAACGGAATTAAATGCGTGGTATTCAACAGTTCAATTCAAATAATAAAACAGAAGAAAATAAACCACAAATTTGTCTGGGTTCTTTTTTTGTATTGCAAAGAGGAATGTTTTTACAGTGAAGGAATCTCCATTAATTTTTTTAGTTTTTCTGATAAAAAATTGCCGCATTTTGGTATTTGAAATTAATTTATTATTATGTGTGACGGGTTGACTCTTGTTATTAAGGATGTTGTATATCTTGTTCGCACGATGTAACCAACAATGTTTCGTGCGCCCCCAAAATAAAAATATGCAAAACATAAATCGAGACATGACAAAAGAAAAACAGCAAATGAACTCAATAAAAATTACAAGTTAAAAATGGATAAGAAATACAGCACAGCACCCAGGAATATGAAGGAATACAATAAGAATTTAACACGGGACTAAGAGTGCTAGAAGTAGATGGTCAATATGTTAATAGAATGAGAGAGAGAAACTGTTCTGTTGTTATTCACAACAATATTATGTTGTATCTTATTTGTTTATTGTGGTGTCTCCAATGCGTTTAAATATCCCTTTTTTCTAACTCAGAATTACTGGAAGTGAATGAAACAGAGCGAAAGTGGCTTATGATGGTAATGTTTAGTATAAAGGAAATAAAGGTGTTCTTATAAATGTGTTTTGCCACAGACAAATTAATGTCATTTCATATGAAAATTAGTTCTAGTGTATACGATATGATGGTGCATTATAACGAACCGAATGGTTAAATGTAAAAACGCATATTCACGGTAGACTTGAACCCATCGTATTCGATTTAAATCGAAGAGGTGCGTATGCAAACATTTACCAATGGTTCTAACATAATATTCTTTATGTCACTAAAGCCAATGTGATAATCCATGTTTAACAACATATTACTTACAACTCTTTCCCTATGGTAAATGGCTAAAAAGCCTAAAGAGAATACAGAAAAACTGAATAGTTAGTTAAATTGAAAGTGAAAAATATAATGGTGAAACTTATACCGGTGTACTGGATAAAGTAGAATAAATTAACACGTATGGATTTGAATCATTCACGGATAATTAACTTGGTTATAATCAAAATGTATAAGTAAATTAAAGAGGGATACGTGTTAAAGGTGTGGGATTTTAAATGAAAATGAAAACTAATTTTGACCAAAGAAAGAAAATTGGAATTTTTATTTGATTGTTTTGTGTTCAAGAACAGAAGTACCATTCAGTAGAAGAACATATGAGTACAGAGAGAAGAGAAATGAACTCTATTTTTACATGGGCCATTAAAATAATCATTGAGACACGTTCCATATTTCCACCTTTGAACGATTATTAGATTCAGTGGTATGGTGGAATGAAGTGATTAGCTTTAAATGTGTTCTAGTTATTTATGGTTATAAATACACTTGTGATATTGTATTGAATTTAACAGAAAAATGTAAACGAAATATTATTATTTTTAATGAATTTATTACGACATTTATGGTTACCAATTGTGGGGAATTAAATTAAAGAATAAGAAATGAAATTCTTGAATTGTATTGAAACTGAAATTTTTACATATCTTAACGTATTTGGTTATACTAAAAGAATTATTGTGTTAAGAGTTTCTTGGTTTTGGCGGTATGTCTTGTTGGTATTAACATTAATTTCTTTTTAATTTTTTTTTTTTCATTTATTTTTGAATAAAATTTAATCATCTTGTATCTTATGAGATAATCTAAAACATGACATTAAATTAAAATAAAAACGAAGTGAATATCTTGTTTTATTCTTTTGCATATGAAAAGATTATTTGAAAATGTTTTTTTTTTCTTGTTCGCAATTTTTATACAAAAAAAAAAAAAACTATGGAAAGAGGGATTTATTGGTGAGTAAAGTGTGTGGAAGAGAAGTTAAGAATAAAAGCAGTTCTCTTTACATTCAATGTTTGGTATTATAAGATGCATAAGAACATAATTATCAGAGCGTTATGAATTGAGCAAAAGAATTCTTTAATATTTCTGTGTAAGGATTGTAGTTAAACATTATTTGTTGAAATTATAAGATAATTCGTTGAATAACTATAAATTTTGCTATTTTATCATATACCAATTGTGTTTCTTATTTAATTTTTTTTTATTATTAATTTGCCCATATATGAATTGTTTATGCGTTTCACAATCATCAAAATCAACGGTTTTTTACTTTAAGTTAAAGAGAAGTGACTTATGAACAAAAAGTTGTAAATTTTTATTTTTGTGTGTTGCCCACACCTTCAGTTAATTCTATAAAATTACATCTACTTAACACCGTTGATGAAAACATTATCTCATGTTTATGGCCACAAATAAGTACATTACATGTATGATATTCTTTTTATTTTTGATGGTTTTCTTATATGCTGTTGTTAAGTTTTTCTTTCTTTTATTTTTGTTCGTATCCAAGAATCATGTTATGTCGCGATATGGTGATAAAAAAAAAAAAAGAATAATACTCGTGTTGTACTTGATCACTGATGGCAGAAGAAAATTACTTTTTAATCCTCCACACTTTTCATCAGATTCCAATGTTTGGATTAGGAGGTTTCTTATTTTGGGTTGTTAAATTTATCCGTTCAACGTACTCCAGCAAACAGATAAATCTGATCTAAAGTGGAATTTTTCACTGTTTTCATCAAACGTTGATTGTAATTTGTTTTTTTTTTTCCGGATTTTGGTGGTTAACGTTTCCACCTGTACATATCCACAAGGGATATGAGATTGGTTCATCATGTCAATGAAATTGTTAGTTGCTGTGACGGTTGAGAGGATCACTTCACGGATAAAAATCTGAGAGAAATGAAAATTCTCTTTGGTTTTCACTGTTGAATTACGTTGTTGTTGTTGAAAACTGAAATTTGAGTTTATTGTTTGGTTGTAATTTAATGCTAATGAAAATACCATTGGCATAAAGTGAACAAGAGACAATATTCTATGTTGAATGTGCCATGTGTTGAGATTTTGTTTTTTTATGTTTTGAAGTTAAAGACAGATGCTTAATCTCGTTAACTCGTGGATGATGATGATGATAATGATGTGGAAGTACTGGATTTTGTTTGAAATTTGTCGCTTGTTTTTTTCGTTCTGTTGTATTCCTTGAAAATCATCAGTTTTGTTGTTAGCCCACCAAGTGGCCTAATATTTATTTCGTTTATATGTGACACATAATATTCTGCATCTCATGATGTTGTAATTATAAAGTTAATCATGCAATGGCATTTCATTGGTTATATTATCACAACATGTGCTCAATATGTTTAGCGTTTTGGGGGTCTTTTTACTCTGTATCAAATAATAACGGTGTCGTTTGTATCAAATGGTAGATACACACAACACAACCCACGACATTGTCGAAAATATTGTGTGATAGATGAGAGAGTCACAGACAAATGATGGACCATGTTATATTGTTATGTCTTTGCATATTGAAACGGTTGATTCAAAGAGCAGCTAATTTATTAGTCACTTTATATTCCCTTGTACTATTTAATCAAAATTAATTAATCCAACATACAAATCATTTGAATATCAAAATATACAATCAATTAAATGATTGTAACCATCAGCATCTCATATAGAGCATTGGTATCATAATGTTCGGCCGCCAGATGAACGGTATTTACAATCTGTTGTAGCGTGTCCCACGCGCTTACAATGATGATCATCCAATTAATATATTTATTTCTTTTTTATTGGATTACATTATTGGCTTTAGTAAACAAAACTGAATTGAATTTAAAAACGTTGAAAATCAGTATAAAACAGTTGCACCATATAGATTTATGTTTATCATAACGTCACACAACATAACAATAATCATAACAATAAAACATAATATTGGTGTTGAACATGACTGGAAAGATTAATTTTAATTCACTTTTACTTAAACATAATTTGGTTGATGAACCAGTGAATCAGAGAGAGATAGTTGAGTTGATTATTGTAGTAATGCAATATGGTTGTTTAGTACATTGACTAATTTAAAGAAATAAAACAAGGAATTTAAGATTTAATGTTCTGTTCTATGAAAATCTATAAAAATGAATTTCTGTAGTAAAGAACAGGATGATTTTAAAATAAAAATCTGTTTATAAATGAACATTACCATTACATATTTATTAATAAACAAAAAGTCATGAATGAATTATGATGTCCCTCATATTCTTGTACGAGATGACGAGAAGTCTTAGTAGAGATACTTAGTTTATGTCTCACATATGACAAGATATTCATTGATTCTGATTAGATGTTCTGTTAGAGATGGATGATGAGCAATTGAATTATTTGATTTCTACCGAATTTTAATAGATATGAAGCAATCATTTAAGCATATTTATTTACATAATTTTCCTTGTAAAGTCTTCTGTTATGAATCCCTCATTTATTAATATAAATTCTCTTAGAGAACAGAGAAAGTATAGTTACTAATACAAAATCTGTGTGTTGTACGTTGACAGTGATAAAGTTTTGTGTATTAAGTGAAAGCATATCGAATATATGATATCCTAGACATGAAAATGACTATCTTAACGATGATGTGTTTTATTTAGGTACATGGGCTGATGTGTGTACACATAAGGGGGAATTAATGATGAAACAAAAACGTAAAAAGAAAAAAATAAATATGCATAATATTCAATCAGAAATAGTAGTGCATGGCGCTATATCCCTCTATATCTCATTAATGGTAAGAGTAAAACATTACCGTAGTGTATTATGTGTCACAGTTAAACGATTCATTTTATAAGAATGTTTCACAGCTTGAGATATTTGATATTAATGTGGCGACATTTAAGAACAATATGAGAAGACATGTACTACAGTTAAGTAGTGTGAATGTCCTAAAAATAAAAAAAAATAAAAATTATTGAACAAAAATAATATCGGAAATATTGATAAAAACGAACAGAATTTCATATTGAATGTTTATATGCCGGATAACAAACATATCAAATTGTGTTGTTGTACTTAAATTATTGTATTGTATTGAATTTCCTTATGTTATTCTTTGTGTTTGAATTAAAATGTTCCCGAAAGAAGATTGAAATAGTTCTTCGATATGATCCATTCGCACAGCATGAAATCGCTTTTGGATAAAACAGGGAAACGAGAAGAAATTTTATTTTATTAAGAATGTGGAAAATGAAAAATCACAGTAAAATGTGTTTTGATGGTGTCATTTTTTACATGCCATCCACTTTGAGTGCTTATTAATGTACAATTATTAAGAAAAACAATAATAGCAGTTAATTATGATGACACACTTTTCTTATACCATTTTTTGGATTTTTAGTCTTCTCTCTTGGTTGATATTGAACGAGAGAGAGATAATTCCACTCTTATCCGAGTTACAAGACCTTCTTTTTCAAGTGGATAGTAAAACGATAATGATGAGTCTTTTGACTCTTGTGTCGTTGAATTAGAAGTGGTTATGAATGTGTATTCTTTTACGTTATAATGTAGTTATGTGATATTGCATATGAACGATATAAATGATTTTAGTCAAATGTTTCATAATTTTTATCCTTCAGAGTGAGATGATATTCTGAATGGTATCAAGAAAATTATTAGCAGCAAAACAACAGGGACACAATATCAAGTGATGAAGGAATCTTTATATTGTTTGGTGTGTGATTAAGAATACTTGGTTGTCTCGTTGAACAAATATATTGTGTGCTATTGGTACAACACAAGTGAATTTATGGGATGAGAGGAAAAAGGTCAATGAGGGGTTGCATAATTAAGTATAACTATTAGTTTCTGTGTATTTTTTTTTCCTCGTTGCTTGTCTAATAACTTTTACTTGATGTTATGTACATCGTTGACAACGAACTAATAATAATGTTTATCCATAAAGTTAAGATTGCAATGGTATTCAATTTGTCTAATCCCATCGTTTGGTTGACTGTGTCTCATGATGAGAATTGGTTAAGATGGTTAGAGTGTTGTCTCAGTTATGTTTCTCATTGAATATGAAACCTATTATTATGAAATTGCATTTAATAAGATTATGTTTTATGTGTATTAATTTAATAATTTTCTTATGTATGATGTGAGTGGAGACAAATAAAGCGTCTAAGGAATAGATATTTTGGTGTAATTCATCTGTTTTGTTTTATGGGATCTTTGGTGAGAGAATCCTCTGTATAGTGGAGTCCCTGGAGACATCAAATGATTTATAACGAATGGTGTCTTCAATGAAATTTAGTTGATTTCAATAAATTGAGAAATTTTTAAGACATTTTACTCCCACGGGTGTAATTAGAACCAATATTTAACTCTTTTATTTATATTTTTGTTGATGTTCAATTGATTTTTGTGTAACACATTCATTTTCAATTTTATGTCACAAATTAGTAGAGAAAATATTTAGTTAAAAGTGAGAGAAAATATCTGTTGAAATCAGGGGGAAAAATAAAAATTTTCTTTTATAATATCGGATTTTCCTATTTTTAATTGTGATGAGAGTGTAACATTAGAATTTGGAATCATTATTAATGATGTATCTAATATGGATGCATTGTGAACATTCACTGGATCACATTTCACTCTTTTGGGAAGGAAGAAAAATTGTGTAAGAGACAAAGTAATCGGTTCTTATTTTCGGCGACAACTAAATTGAACATAAAATTTAATGCAATTGGCCTGAGTGTATGGGATAAGTAAAACGGATGTGAATTGAAAGTTTTTGTTTTTTTCGGTTGATCAAACTGTCTAGATAGTTTTCGTATTTGTCAACAAATAACAATGAATTTCTATGTTGTGTGGAGTTACAATATTGTTTTTATCTGTGGAAATTGAGACAATTTACCATAAGTTTTTACCTTTAATGGGATTTGAGTTTTACTTTTGATTATTTTCATTTGTTAATGTGGTTGCAGTTTTGTTGGAAATGACGGGAGGTTGATGAGGGTGGGAGATAAAAACTTGACGGTATTTACGCATTTTCAACAAAGTATTATACCTTAAATAACCGTCTATTAATGCCACATACAACATTAATTACGCTTTTACTATATTTAACATAAATTCACTGCTATCTTCCACTTTAATGATAATAAATGTCATCAACAGATGAAGAAAAAAATCATGTTGTTTTCTCTTTTAGTCTGATGCAATGCACTTGTGGTGCATTGGAGCCATTTATCTTGAGGTCGATGGAGGATGCGATTCTATGGTTGCAAGTATTTTATAGCTTCGCTGTTTTGTTAGCTTAACTGGTGGTTTTGTAACTGGATGAGATTGAATTCATTGTAGTTTTTGTTTGTTTCTTTATTTTATTCGAATTTAGACGTGAGCTTTTGAGTCTGATAGATTTTTCCAATTTGTGAATTTGAAAATGCTGAATTGAAATACGTTACCATTCAAGAGAAACAAAAGGAATTTCATCGGATTGATTGAAATTAAAGTAAAGATCTTTTTGTTCGGTTTTATATAGACAATTAAGTTAATTTCAATTTTAGATGAATTTCTCCATTTCCCTATTGTTGGTTAAGACAAATTTTGAAGTGATTTAGTAATGGGTAATGGAAAATAATTAATGGTCTTTAAACTATAAAAAAATTAAATGAAAATTTATCTCTTTAGTTTTTATTTCATTCTAATTTTATTCGGAATAAATGTAACTGTATGCATTATTGAGATGATTGTTTAAGGAAAATTGGTTACCATTTTATGGCAAATTATTTTGGAATTTTCTTTTAATAAATCATTTTTATTAAAGTTGAATAAAACTTCTGAAACAGTAGGTAATTGAGTTTCCATTGAAGAAGTTTATAGTGAAACTCAATTATGATGCCACAGAATAAATAAAATAAATACCCAATAAAAATATAAATGGAAAGTAAATCGTTTATTATTGTTAGTTCTTAATTTGTTAAAATTTTCCACTAGTTTTTCCCTATTTTCATGGAATAACAATGAACATTTTGTCTGTGATGATTTTGTTATCATTATTTAGTTGAAGTGAAATGATTGCTGCTTTGGAAAATCGTTTATTTAATGTTTCGTTTCATTTAACAGTCATTGCTGTTTAAGAGATTCCGTTGTTGTTTTTGAATAGACCATCAGTTTATTGTCTTTAAGAAATTCGGTGTAAATTTTTATGAACTCATAAATTAATTTACCACAATATTTATAATAGTCAAATGTATTTAGTTACCGTAGGTGATTCTTCACATTTTGAAGAATTAAATGTAAATAATTCGATGGTTTATTTCAGCTATAATCATTTGTAGTTGTTTTGTTGTCTTTTTCTGGCATCAAAAATGAATAACAATTTCAGTATTATTTAATAGTTTTTGTCTTTTATTTATTAATAATAATAAAAAACACTTAATTTCATATAAATCTCATTAATGATTTCAACATAAAGAATACCAAAAAATTATGTGCGCAATTTAATATGTTTTTTAGTTGCTTTTATTTGTTTTTGGTTAAAAGCTCTTCAACATTTTGTACATTAAAATTTTTTTTTTTTTTAAATTAAGTGACAATAATTTCCCATTATCACTGAACTTAATCACTTCATTTTAATACTGTTTCTCATTTAATGATCATTTAAATGTAAATAAAATCTGTTTGATTTCATATTTCGTGGGTTTTTGGAAATATCATAACGGGTTGGTGGTATCAATTGCAAATAAAAGTTGTGGGAATTTAATGTTTTTTGGTTTGAACTGTTGAAAAGGTTAAAATTGTTTGAAGTTGATCAATTTTTGGAAATATTTTTGCATTTGTCACTGAAAATACTTGGGGCATTGGGTTACGGAAATATAATCAACTCTTAAATTATTCAGAGAAGAGATCCAATGGTGTAAGAGGCAATGGTTAAATGCGTGTGTAATGCGTCGAATTTGATAGGTAATCAATTAATTACAGTTCTTTTTTGTTTGTTAAATATACGACATATCGTTTATAACCTGAGTTTAAATACCTGAATGAATATTTGGTATGGAAAACCACCCAACGATGGTTAATTAATTATCATCAGTCATTTTTTTTTTCGTTTGTTTAATTCTATTGAATTGGTCGGGGGACACATATTATGTACCCAGAAGAGAGATAGATATACGACACAGGACTGATAACATCAAGTCACATTTTGAGTGTGTCTCATGTTGAATAATTTTCTGTCTGAGAGATGTAGAAAAGATATTTCAAAGATTTCTCTCTCTTTCTCATTTATTGTTATTGGATGAACACTTTAGTGTACCAAAACAGAACTTCTTGTTTTGGGTAAAAGAAACGGTCAAAATTTTTCGACATAATCAATGACCACGAGAGAACTCTCTACTGAAAATTTTTAAATTCTCTAGTTTATTTCGTTACAATGAAACTTGATACTTTATTTATTCGTTTACCTTTAAATAACCATCATTTTATTGATTGTCTTATTTAGTTTTGAAGAATATTCAACAAATTTTGTTGGTTTGGTGTGATCAGAATCAAATTAAAATTAACTGATGTGTCACTTGATTTATAGTCTGCCATAACTTTCTTTATGATTGGATTTAAGATCTAAGTTTTCTTAATACTTGTGAATCTGATTGAAACAAAAACCTAAATTTTTATTAAAGTAATTTTAAGTTTTATTTTATATTCACTGTGTGTGATCATATTAATGTAGAAATAATTAAACTAGCCAATAATTAATAGCCATTGAAAATGTTAATTTTAATGGTAATTCCGTCACATTTAAATCAAATTTCACTCCTATTTTGATCACCTTATTATACATTAACCATGAGATTAATGTTTTAATAAATCGTATGTCAATAAAATTTAATATTCGATCATTCGATGAGGTATGAACTTTGTTTTTTTTTCTGGTTAAATAAACTGTACAAATATAATAAAATTGATTGGTTAAAAACAACAACATTAAGTTTAATGTTTAACCTGATAGTTTATTATCGCCGGTGTTAAGAAACCTGTTACACTTCGTTACTGTATATTAACAAAAAAATTATTTAAAATTGATTGGAAAGTACTAAAGAAATTGTTCAAATTTTCTTTTAACAACAATGCAAATGGTTTATGGTAAACTGTAACAGTTTTCTTTATTGGTAATCAAATTACAGTGTATGTGATCTCATTAAAGTGCACTGTTATGAAGTGATGAATACTTAAACTGAATAGAACTTTTAAAATTAATGAAGACTTAATAAATCACAAGAATATGATGTTTTTATATTGAATATAATGTAACTCGTGTTGTATTCTATTACTATTTGATTAAATAAATAATAGACGGGAGTATGTAAAGTAATAATGTATTTGGAATACATAATAAATAATCACAAATACTTGACGTATAAGTTATAGTATGATGATGTGTATGTTATTTTCTCTTTTGCTATTTGCAAATTATTAAGTCAATGGATATTTGAGACGAACTTGAAGACTGTGTTATTCTTTTTGCAACGAAGAAAAAAATTATAAGAATGTTTTGCTACAGATTCAATGGAAACGTTTTAGTTTCTGTTTAAGAAGAACTGTTGATGTTGAATTTGTGTAATTATAGGTAACATGGGTATGTCATGTTAAGGATAATATTCATTGGAAATATATGGCTAACTTATCTTTTACGTGTCTGGCCTTCTTTTATAATTTTCATTTCATATTAACTACTGGCATTACCAGCTAATGGTGTAACGCAATGGAATAGGAGGTGAAACGAAGGGTTATGAATTAAATAAAAAGGAATTGAAATTTATAGTTTCACTATGAATTTTGATGAGTGTATGTATTTAATGTACAGTAGATTAATACGTAATAAATAATAATGTGAAACAGAGTAAAATAATTACTTATTTGCTCATCATTAATTACTAACATGTGCATTTAATGTTATTCCTCTTGAAATTGTTTCTTTTTTTATTTGGAATTTATAAAACTGAGAGACTGTTGAGCCCTTTAGCTAGTTTACTTAAAGATAGTTTTTCAATGAGATTTATATTTCATATAAAAAATAATATTCTTACGACGATGTGGAATAAGAAAATGGGATTGAAATTATGTAGAACACATTGATTTTATTTGAATATTGTTCACTAGTTATGATCATGTTTTGTTCTTTAAAACTGCGCTAGTCATCAGTGATTCAAACATAAGATTATGAAACATTTAATACACACATTTGGATTAAAACATATGATTCTCCATTTAAATATGAAGTGGTAATAATAAATCACAGATGAAACAAGCATATGCACTTTTAGTATTCTACAGTTTAATGGTCATGTACTCTTGGTTGTAACTGATCAACAGAATTTAGTCCGAAGTAGTTGTCTTTAATGTTGATTCAGCATATAATATTCCATCATGCAATCACTATTCCTTCTATGCAGATTCTTGAAGAACGTATTTTTTTTTGTTTCTTATTTTGTGGTTTTATTTAGGTTTTCTGTTGCCGATTCAAGTATGTAATATTTTCTTATTGTTTATAATATGTTCGTATGGTGATTATAAAGTTATAGGGAACTACTTGAGAATGCGTTAAAATCCACTTAATGTTTTTTAGTTTATTGAGTGTTCTATAGAGTTGAGAATAATGAAAGGCAATTTGTCTTAAGAGGGGCTAAAGGGTGGTGAACGATAATCATATTAAACATAAGATTATTAAATATGAGAGCATTGTACAATGTCTTTTAAGTGTGTTAGGAATGGAATGCATAACCGATGGTGTTCAGATGAGCTTTAATTATCCAATGAATCAGTTTTCATCGTGGTAGGCATTTGGTATCTTGTTTTTTTGTTATTCTTTTGGTTGCTAATGGAGAGGTAAAAAGATCCAATAGTCCATTGAACAGATAGTGAATTGATTTTAGGGTCCATCTGATATTCCTTTGATGACAAGAACAGTTTTTTTTTCGTTGTTAATGTGAAGATTCTGTTGCATACTGTGCGTCTGCTATTAAATTTGGAATCGATATACATACGACATGTTGATCATTTTTGGTTGAATCTCTTTTTTGTTTTAATTGTTAACCCGTTATTAGTTTTATGGCACCATCAGGTCCATCTGTGATAAATAATTTTATTCACAATTGAGGCCGGAAACTTC
>JXOR01000864.1:0-14653 GCA_001014335.1 Coboldia fuscipes | reverse complement strand
CTTTTCCCATGCACGCAAACCAACATGCATATCAGAAAGGCAAGTCCAATGATACCGCGTTTCATAATGTAATTCTCACTATCGAAGGTGGTTTGCAAGCAAAAGAATTCACTCTAGGTACATTTATCGATATTGAAGGGGCATTCGATAATGTTACCTATGAAGGTATTTGTCGCAATGCTGCGAGGCATGGCATTCCTCCAACCATTATTAAATGGATTAAATCCATGCTAAGCAACAGAGCAGTCTGCTCTTCATTAGGAGAAGCAAAGGTAAACGCACTTTGCATCAAGGGTTGTCCTCAGGGTGGTGTTCTCTCACCTTTACTCTGGTGTCTGATGATGGACGAATTACTTGACATCCTAAGGAAAAATAAATTTACCACTATCGCCTATGCAGATGACCTAGCCATCATCGACAGCGGCCAATTCTCAGACACAGTGTTTAAAAGGACACAGAAAGCTCTCAATCTTTCCATCGATTGGTGCAAGAAAAATGGTCTGAGAATAAATCCAAGCAAAACTGAACTAGTAATGTTCACTAAGAGAAGATCCTGGGGCAAGCTCTCTCTACCTAAAGTTGAGGGTACCACGATCAAGTGCTCCAAGGAAGTTAAATATTTGGGTGTCATCCTTGATGACAAACATCTTTGGAATAAACATATTGATCACACCTACAATAGAGCCATCAAAACACTTTGGGCCTGTATAAGCGCCATGGGCAAAAAGTGGGGTGTGGCTCCCAAACAATCTATTTGGCTGTACCGATCAATCATCCTGCCTATGGTGGCATATGGATGCTTGGACTGGTGGCCTAGATTATCAGTAAAATCCAGTCTAATTAAATTGGATTGAATCCAAAGATTGGGTTTACTCAATACCAATGAGAACCATCCCCTCAGCAGCTCTAAATGCATTTCTGGGTATTATCCCAATAAAAGATTTCACGGTTCTTGTCAGTCTTCCATTGGCGCTGAGCCAGCCTTCGGCATCTCGGCTTCCCACACGACACTCAGTATGTCTAAGGATAGCCTCACGTGTCATTCAATTTCGTGGTCGTCAAACTCTGCTTTCAAGCAATCCAAAGCTTGGTTTCCGGATCTTTGCCCTCGCAAATCCAAGTATCTTCTCGTCCTTTCGTGGGGAGCTATGGGAAATCTTGTGGGATTCATGAGTGGTCACCACAGTAAACTTCGCTATCACATGGTCAAACTTGGGATAGCAGATACTTCAGAATGCAGGCTATGCCTGGAAAACGAAGAAACAGCAGTTCATGTGGTTTGTCACTGTCCTGCTCTTGCTTACACAAGATTGGTCATTTTTGGGGTTTCAATACTCAATCTTGTAGATCTCAGCCTTAAGAAGGTCAACGCTTTTATTACTAAAGTCGTTGACGAACTTGGCTAGTTTTACGGAGAACGCACAATGGGCCCATTTGTGGCCTCAGTGCTTTGCCTTCATGGCAATCCTCCTAGTAGTAGTAGTAGTAGGAGATTTTACAAAAAATTATCCCGGTTTGATTTTTATTGTTAAATTTTTTAATAACTTAGCATACTGAGATGGAGCATAAAAACATATTTTGATAAGAACTGTGCGAGAGGAACTCTATATTTATGTAAAAAATGTAGGAAATCTATATGTTTCAGGCGAAAAGTCACGAAAATACACCGAATTCTAAATGACAGCAACGCTAAATAGTCACATATAAGACCACCAAATTTTTAAATTAATGTTTAGAATTTTTTAATTTTTTTTTTACTGGATGGATAGATTTCAAAAATAAAAAATTTGTTTTTTCATACCGTAAAAAATCGTCCCTGAACAGGTTAAACGCAGATTACCTCCCTTTATTGAAAAGGAGTATCCTGACAAAGAAATTATCTTCTTGTCAGTAGGGTTTATACAAAAACCGACATTTTAGAAAACAGGTTTTCCAATAGTAATTATTCCAGAAAACCGATTTTAACCGGTTTCGAATTTTTATAAAACAAAATTTTTTTTTAAACTGTATTTCGAACAAAAAATTTTAATAGAAAATTTAGAGCGATTAAAAGCAGTTTTTGACTGAAATTATTTATTGTTCAATTTTATTGATAGTAAAATTTTTTTATGCAATTTAGTAGAACAAAGAAATAATAGTTGACCAGGATTAAATAACTTTAAAAACAATTATTCGTTGTTTATGCATAATTTTCACATATAAAGATGTAAATATTTTTATAATAGTGAAACGAGTTATTAAGCATAGGGTTCGAATAAATAAAAACAATATATTTTTATATCACATCTAAATTAATTCATCCAATAGACAAAATACACCGTTTTTTGCAATCATATCGGACCATTCATCAATCTGGTACATTTTGGTACATTTGTGATTTTCAAATTTTTTTTAATGTTATTCATACATTGAAAACTGATATCGATTTTCTACTAAAAAACCGGATTTAGAATTTCATAATTTTCTCAAAAAACCCGGTTTTTAAAAACCGACAAACCCTACTTGCCGCTTGCCATTATTCAAGGTTAAAGATGAATTTCTTGGCAGAGAACAGTTTGTATGTGGTGTCTAGGGACAAAAACCCTCTAAACTTGCCACAAGTTAGAGGAATTGAGATGCACAGAATAAATATATGTAGAATATGTGATTCAAGCAGTACGATATTATAATTGTAATAACATAGGGTATATGACGTCTGTGTGCAATAAGCCGAAACGTCCTATTGGTAGCAGCTATACATGTGGATCTATGGATCATCAGCAATGGAAGTGCAAAAGAAGGTCGGTTTGGTTGAATACATAATAGAGGACTTAAAGGAATTCAATCTATATCAGCATGTTAGTGTGAATTTTCGTGGGAATTCTTTGGTTGGTAACGTATCTCTATTCTCTTTACGCGCTCTTATTGATTCTGGTAGTTCTAGGAGTTTGATTAAAGAAAATATATTAGAGAACAACTCATTAGTACTGGATTAACTAGTGTTACCGGTCAACGATTATTTACATATGGAATTATTAAAGTTGAAGTTAATTTTCTGGAAAACAAGTGTAAACTGGAATTAGACATAATCGCAGATGAATTATTATCAACTTCAATTTTGTTGGGACGAGCTTTTATTAAGCATATGAATATTAAATTTTGTTTTAGCAAATTGAAGTGTAATACTATCGAAACACTACTATCTGAATGTAGTCCTTGTTAGTTATGGAGATAATAAAAAGATTTATTATGTCACTAACTATAACTTTCTTTCTCGTAGTGATATATCAAATTATTGTAATTCGACTTATTAATTTTATTTTAGGATATTATGTTAGTTATCAACCATCGAAACCTAGGTGCGTTTCCTGTTTCATGGAATACCCTTCTTGCAATTGTTTACACAATCATATACCATCATCTATTTCCCTTTAACACTTATTGAAGATTGTATTGCATATCTTAGCAATAAAAAATATTTTAGGTTATCAGATTTATGAAATTGTTTTCATCAAATACATATCTATGGATCCTGGCTCTATAAAGTATACTGCTTTCGCTCCTCGGAGGGTCAGTACGAGAATGTTCGAATGCCTTTTGGTTTAAGAAACGCACCATCGGTGTTTCGGCGAATCAATTCTAATATTTTGAATTCTTTTATAATAAAAAGAGAAATGATTGTTTATATGGATAATATATTAATTGGTGCTGATACTTTATTTTTTCATAACGATATATTAGTTCGCGTATTACGATGTTTAAAGGACAATGGTCTTGAAATACAACCGTCGAAATGTAGATTTGGTTAAGTGTTTTTGATTATTTGGGATTTAGTATATCTGGAAAAGGGAACTACGCTTAATGATCATCATATTCAGGCAATTGAAAGATGAAAGATTGAAAGGTATTGAAAGTTGGATAATGGAACTTGAGAATTACGATTACACTATTCGGCATCGTCCAGGGACTCGGACGGGTCATAAAGATGAACTCAGCCGTTGTGAGATGGTTTTTGGCTGTTGACGAAATTACAATGAGTGATCTGCATATTGTTATTCAAAATCGGTGTCCTGATATTATTGCAGGCAATTTCGGATAATGTACAATCAAGAATTGTACCAAATCTACAATCATATTGATGTGGTGGCTCGCATCCGTATCAGTAGGCTCCGAAGGTCAGGACATTTAGCTCGAGCTGCTGAAGAAGATCCTGCTCGGAAAATCCTCTATGGCAGGAACTATGGATCAGGAAGGCGAGGGAGACCCACCCTCTGCTGAAGAGATGGCGTAGATCAGGAAGAATAGGGATAAATTATTGGACTGTTGCGGCGCGAGACCGTGCCTGGTTCAGAGACATTCTACAGCAGGCCAGGACCGGACACCGGTTGTAGCACCGTTTGTAAGTAAACAAAATCATAAATTCCACATAGAAGAAAGAGGCCGATAGGCAGGCCACATAAAAGGTGGAAACAAGCATGGACATCCAATTCCAGGGAGGTAGAAAATTAAGCTTAACAGATCGAAAAATCTTTAAAGAGTCTAGAAGAGGAAGAAAATTCTAAATTGTTTGAGCTAAGTAATGGCTTCAGAGCACCTTCCAATACTGTTTTTTGGTAAACAGCTGCATTGATCTTGACATCACGGTCCAAAATCTTTGCTCCAAATTGTCTTCTGATCTCATCAGAAAATACGATGTTTGGCAGTTGGCCACTTTTGTGCGAGCGTAACAGGGTTTTCGCTCTGTTGAGCCTAACTTTTTTTTTGCGGATCCGTGAGATGTTGTGCTCTTTGCATCTTATAAGGCTTTATACCAACGTATAATTCTTTCAGTATTTTTCACAAGGTAAATTGCGTGATGTTAAGAGCAGCAGCCATTTTTCTATCACTCTGCTTAGCTTTTCGCTGGAATCTGGCACGTACTTTTCGAATCATTTCAGGGTAGATAGAGTTATTTTTCTACCACTTCCTTAGCGTCTCGCAATACTGCCAGATTCATTAAACAATTTTATTGTCCGTGACACATACGCTCTATTCACTTTAAGATGATTTAACAATCTCAAAATTTCACACTGCCGTTTTCCACCCAAATGCAAAGATTGTATTGCGTTATGTTTCACTTCCATGTTGAATAAAATCTTTTCCACAAAAGTTTTGCTCATAATTGAATAACCTTTAAGGTTGCTAAGATTATTATGTAATAATAATGTGGCGTTCAAGATTTATAGGAATTTAAATTTTGTTACCGTTTTTGCCACTCACCCTGTATATAAAAAACTGTCTTAAATGCATTATGTACAATGTACCGCCTAGAAGTAATGAGCAAAACTTGTATAGCATTCAAAAAAACCTATGCCTTACGATAGAGTCGCGTATAAGGATACTATTATTGACATTAATCCCAATTTATATTTTAAGTGTTTTACTATAAATTACATTATGCTCTGTTCCGGCATTGTATGTTTTGATATAACTCTTTTCATTCGTTACTTGTTAAGTGAAGAATGGATGACCGAAGGCAATCATGGTGGTCAGGATTGGCCAAGTTGTAATCCGTAGTTATAATTAAATAAATACTTGCTACTGATTTCTGTACAAAATCAAGTAACGTGTGAATTTCTGAGTGACAAAGTCATATTTGAAAAAAATGAAAAAAGGTTAGATTCGATTAGACTTTTTGAGAAGTCAGTAATCTGGTAATTAATAAAATATTAATTATAAATTACACAAAACATTATGATTTGATTAGTCATATACGACTTTAATAAAGTTACAAATGCACCATAACAGAAAATTTAAATGCGATTATCTCATGACTTACTTTTGCAAATACAAGAATACATTACTCAAGCGACGATATTATTATTTAGTGGTTTTTGAGTTAATAATTAAGGAAAGTGTATGGATATGTAGAATATGGTAAGTGGCAATTTTTGTTATTTTGTATACATACATATATGAAATTGTACATGATAGTTTTAACCTCTTTAGGGACATTGGCACATACCACATGACAGACTTTTAAAATGAAATTAGCATTAGCATAGTTTCAAAATTGTTGTTTGTATTGCTAATTTATCTCCAATATTAAGAAAACTATAAGAATATGACTGAAAATTCATTAGCTGCAATTTACAAGAAAATCACTAAAATTTAAAGTTTCATTTTTGTTTTTGTATTCCCTATTGTGTGTCAGAGTACCAATATTAGGGTTTGTCGGTTAAAATTTTATCGGAGATTACATAAAAGTTATCATTATTATTTACCAAATGAATTAAAAATTCAGTAAAATATAACCTCTTGCAACGATTGTATAAGTTGAAAAATCGTAATTTGTTTTATTAAATAAAAATTGGTTTTCTCTATAAAGTCTATTTACTAGTCAAAAGGACGTCTTCACCGATTTTCTGTTATCTTAATGTAGTACAACAATTGTACAGAATAATAATATCGGTATGTAAATATGGAAATATGTTATATAATGAAATTTGGGCAAAAAAAATAAGATTATTGTGGATATTTTTTAACTAGAATATTAAATAATAATTTGTGTTAAGAGGAGCTTGGTAGAAAGAAATTGGAGCAAAAGAAACTGCATTAAAATTAATTTTAAGAAACCTAGGATTAGGTCCATCAACTGAAATATTAGATGGACTGGTCCAACAACTGAGCTGCCGTGATGAATTAAAATTGAATTAATAACTATAATGAATGGAACCAATCAGCCCATTTTTTTATGTTTACCCATCATCGTAGTTTTTATGAATTTTAAGCATTTTGATATTCGGAATTTTCAAAAGTAGGTATTGTTTTACCACCCTTTTATTTGTTATAAACGATATACATTATATTCATTCTGGGTTATTTTTGTTACTTAAGTTTATATATTATTTAGCATGTGATATTATATATATCTTACCAATCCATCTTTTTTTCTATATCCATCATGAATTTTCCATACTAATTCAGGTCCAGCGCAAGCTGCAAGTTTACCAATTTCAAAATACTGAGATATTGGATTACCATAAATCGGATTTTGAGAAACAGGTGGCCCACTTTTAAACTTCGAGAACATTGTTTTTGCTGGCATAACATCGATGCAATTTTGTTTTATCACAATATTTTTTTTTTATTTTGATTTATTCTATATTTATTTAACTTTTGTTAGCTACATAGATTTATTTTCTTCCATATTTACTATAATACGTCAATTACATAGAACATACACGTATCAGTATTTTAAATGAAGTTATTTATTTCATTTTTAACATCTCACAACTCCTACACAATTTTCACTATAAACCATATATGTATATCAACATTTAATACTGCTTTTATTAGTATTTAAAATTGAAACATTTTAATTAAATAAACAACTTTTTAAATATGTACTTTTTTTATATATATATATTTTAACATAATTAGCTCGTCAACTTAATTTTTTTTCTTAATTAATAAACTATAAAATAGCATGAAATTAATTAAACTTTAATAGTATCATCATAATTTAAACTTGAACTTGCATCGATTCTTTATTCCTGAAAAGAAAAAAGAACATTAATTTCTAATATTAGTTAAATAATATTGGGTTGTGAAAGAAGTAAAGTATTGCGACGATTAAATTTGGTCGATTTTATCTTTAGATAATTAAATAACTATTTTAGAACTCATATAAATTGGTTTTTTAAAGATTCTTCAATCAGAAAATATAAACAAACAAAAAATGTGACCCAATGTTCAGTTTTAAGGTCACATGGCCTGCCAAATTAACAGTTTTATTGGGACTCCAATCTCTCACTCATTGTCGACTCTTGCATGTAGCCATGTTCTTATTTGATGTTTTGTGCAATCGTATCGACTTGTCCGTCATTCTGTCCAATGTTTCGCTCCTAATTCCATCCAGGACGCGTTCTTCTTCATTGTTGCATGTATCATTTCACCCTACCTTGTACGGTTCTAATGAACTAGTAACAAGATGTTCGCGTTCGTTTAACGTTTTCAATTCCGAAGCTAATTTTGAGATTTCCATATTCCGATCTGTTCTTGGAGCTCACTCCACAGTTTGAATTTTCTTAAATTGGGATATCGCTCTTGGGACGATAGATTTACTGCGACCAATATTTTTTGCTATCATAGAATGTGGTAAATCCTAATTTTCGAGGAATTCGTGCACAATTTTTTTTCATATCAAGATCCATTTCTAAAATTATTTGTATTTTTTTTCGATACAATAACTTTTTTTAATTGGTGAAAGAGTAACAATTGAGTAAATAAATAATCAAAAAATCTAAGCGGCTAACTTGATTTGTTTAGAAATCATGAACATTTAAATTCGTTCAGATTTAATCGTTGCAATTCCTTAGGTCTAAAATGGTCAATGTGTAATAATCATTAAACTCTCGTGTTGCATATCGTCGGTCTAACTGTAACACTGACCCTTTTGGATATATTGAAGCAGTGGATGCTGTGTATAAGAATCTCTGTTGTGTCAAAAAATGGCACCGATCCTTGTGTTTCACCGAAAGTTATCGCCAAATAAGTATAATTAGTATATGAGTAAATCAGAAGGAGATATGTTAAAATCTTTAAACGCGATTATTCCAAATGTTTAAAAAACTCGGAAAATTTGTCAACTTTAAATTGGCATTTAAATTCTTTTAAAGAAACACCATATACAAATGAATTAACAAAGTTTTTGAATTATTAACTGGTTCTGATACGCAATACTTCGATATAAAAATAGTTCCGATTTGTAATCCTTTAAATTAATTTGAAATGGAATATAGAGTGGCAATAAACAACTTGTGGTTATTTAAAATATGAAAAAGATAATTGAAAATTTATTCAAAAGCAAAATGATTGCTTTAAATTAATTGGTTTCCTACCAGTTGATCTTTGATGTTTCTATTAAAATAAAACATTTGATTGGGAAGATAGAAAATCTCGTTTAATAATTTAGTCACCAATTGTAATTTTTCCATTTTCTTATTCCTGATACGTATATAAAAAACTTTCTTCTTTTAAATTATCCTTTCTATTTTAGGGATGAGTGAAACTCACGAGTACGCGCGGATATTACAATGAATGATGGAGGAAATTAAACAAAAATAGATTCTAATGCCTATACTGCATTATTATTATATTATAACAATTATTTTATATTTTATAATTATATTATAACAATTATTTTTATTATACTGTAATTTGCCTACAATGATTTTTTAGGTTTGATTTGTATATATCAAATTAAATTCTAGAGAAAGGAAATTTCCTCGAACACTTTAGACTGAAAAAAAAACCTGTTGCGACCACAATTTAAGTTTACATTGAAACCTCGCTTAGATAGACTCTTTCTAAGTCGTAATTCTCGCTTAATCGGACGAATTCTGAGGTATCTTAAATAAGCTATATAAGTAATTTACTCTCTCTTAGTCCCAAACCTCGCTAACCCGGATGTTTTCCATGGAATCCCCCATGGGAGTCCGACTAAACAAGGTTTCATTGTGTTTAAAAAAAATCAAATACCAATTTTTATAAAATTAGTTAACTATAAATTCATACAAATATTAAATTTTTTTTAACAACACTCACATGATCTTTTATAACACGATATACCAGATAAATTACAATCACCCTCACTTTTCTAGTTAATGTTTAATTTTTTCATTATACAAATTTTATTTTGTTTTGTTGATTGAAATTCTTTACGTTTAACCACCTTAACTTCAAGCTACAAACTGTTCGTATGAATTCGGAACTACCTACGGGATAACCCAATTTCTTTTAGTCCCTTATCGCCAAATAGTTTCACAACTTGCGTTTTTCTGTCCAAACACGTAATGTTACAAAAAAACATTGAAATTAAATAAAATGCTTTAGGAACTACCTGTCTAAAGAAAAAATACATATACAAATATCATTGAAGCTTTTCGTAAGAGATTTTAAATGAATCCGGCCAAATTGAGCGTGTACTAAAAACGGAACTAACAACCGATTGTTGCGCTTTATGCGATCCTATAATATAATGGAGATGCGCAACAGTCAAATAACAGTTCATTTTCGCTATGGGAGTTGTGAAGGGAACGAACCAATTTTGAAAAATTTGGTCTTTTAAAATAGCCCAGTATACACATACAATATGACATTTCTTATAATTATAGCCATGTTGTCTCATGATTATATATGGGTTGAATTTATTTATATATAAATTATATATATTATATAATATATTATTATATAATATATAATTATATATTATATAATATATTGGGTTAAATTTATTTATAGTTACATCCTACTAAATTTCACTGTTATTCGCTACTTTCGTTTTCATGGTTGATAATATGTAAAAAATATAAGAGTGTAACAGAATAGTATCCACAACGTACATCACGCCGTGTAGATATTGTAAAATATTTGCAAATACTAAGAAATTCTGCAAAATATTTTAAATTTTTAAAACATTCTAAGTGTAGAATAATTTCATATGCAGATACACTGTTCTAAAAAGAACATATTCTTTCTTCAATTTGACGCCCTTCCAGTTTATTAAACCAAACCAAATTTTGATAGGTAGTAAAGAAGGGGTAATTAAGCAACATATTAAATTTAAAAAAAAAAAATGTAGGCACCGTTTCGGAGATATTGCGAAAATAATTTTTCAACCCCTCTAGAGACACCCTTAATTTTTGTTCGAGGGTTACCAAACTTAGTGGATATAATCTGACCAAATTTGGATAACTGGTGTCCTCAATATATCGTGAAATACCAGCGGCACCGGACACCGGACGCGGGACAAAAGCGATCTTTTTTCTTAAAATGCATTTCTATCCGTTTCAAGACATATACAATCCGAAAATCGTATTCCCCCAAAATCGATTTTTGGCGAGATTACAATATACATCCCTTGTAGAGTGATGTACAATAACAAATTCAATGCGTGTAATATTCAGTCGATTCCCAAATACAATAATATTACATACATTATAATTTCGTAATAATGAGAATCAAAATGGTTCCTCTTTAAGGGAAATACTAATTTAATGTTAAACCATTATGATTTTAAATTTTATAACGCTAATGCTAAATATTTGCTCTTAGCTTATATTGATTTATAGTGTTTGATTTAAAGAATAGTGGAAACAATAGAAATTACCTTAGATTATTTGGATGAAATCGATACCTTATTGCAAAAAGGTTTTATTTGTAAAAGTACAGATTCGAGATTATCGCGTTTAAAGTCTCTGTAATGGTAACTGTTTAACTTTGTTAAAGTCATATGATCTTACAAATTTTTGCAAATTATTGAACAAGGTAAACAACCTTTTGTACAACAGCCACATTCAAACTTCATGTAATAAGGTATCGAAATAATACTGTATATTTACGTCTTACGAATTATTTAACTTAATTTGACCTATAGTTTAATTATTAATACCAAAATCGAAATGTTTTATTTTTTGCGGTGGCTTTATTTCCTTTTCTATTGACTTTATTCGTAAAATGCCACTTTTTGTGTCTTGGATTAAAATCGAAATCCGATATTTTTAAGTAATTCTTTTGCAAAAAAGACATTTTTGACAAAAGAGTATCATAAAGTAAAATTTTTCATATAAGAGTATCATAAAATAGAAAAATTTGAAATAAGAGTATCATAAAGGATTCGAACATGTTTTGGCCAATTTTGAAAGTGTTAGTGAAAATAGCTAATAATTTTGTGTTTTTGTGAAACATTTTACAATGTTAAGTGCTAAAAAATGAAATAGACACCTCGGTAAGCGCTCCACTTTACAGTCTCGAAAGAATTGCTAGACGCGACTACGCCTCATTCCGCAAAATTCTCTCTCACCTGAAAAGTGAAGCTTTGCTTACCTTGGTATCTAAATTATCATTATAGTCTCTACAATCATAAAGTGCCACTTTTCAGTTACACAATCAGACCTTTAAGATAACATTTTTCAGTTGTCCATGCTGATATTACAGTACTCAAAACTAATTTAACATTTGCAATAAATTTGTGTGAAAATTATTTTCAATGATCTAATTATGTGTGCTAATTATATTTTTCATTTGCGAAAACTATAAAATTAGATACAATATTGTTTAATAAAAGAAAATATTTCAATCTTGAGGCAATTGCTCCACTCGGCTACGTCTCATTTCGCAAACATTTCTCTCGACTGAAAACAATATCGTAAACCATCATTTTGTTAAAAATTAATTTAAAATTTTAATTGAAACCATTTTGTGCATAACAAAATACCGATTTTTTTTTTCTCAAATCAAATCTCCATACAAAAAATAACTCGACTTATGAACTGTTTATTTTGTTGCAGAAGTGCATTCCATAACGAGGCAATAAACAACACATTTTTTATTTTTATTTTTTTATTATCATAGAAGTATTAACTTATATTTAGTTATTAAACATCAAATCGTTATGATTTAAAATTTAAAAACTACCATGGTGTAGCTATAATATTTCTATCAAATTTTAATGCTACATTTCTCTATTCATAATATTTCGTAACGTTGATGTCGGTAATATTGTAATATTGTAAACAAGAAATATTTATTCATCGCTCTTTTTATTATAACTTGATTATTTTTATTTCCAACTTTTTTCTTCAAAATTTAGCTAAATGTAATTTTCATGAGAATTTACCTATTACATATTACTACCCTCGAGCAAACTTAAGGGTAACTGTAGAAGGGGTGAAAACGTGGTTTTTTGCAGTTTTCGAGTGAAATTCTTAATTTACACTTACAACAAAGTAAGTTTAATTAATTGTACATCACTCTATAAGTAGAAGGGATGTATATTACAATTTTTCTAACTATGTGTTTCAGAATGTGTATGTTTTAAAATGGATAGTAAATGCATATTCAGCAAAAAGGGCGCACCTGTCCATTGTTCGGTGTTCTCTGTCCGGTGATCGTTAATATTTCACATTTTATTGAGGACACCAATAAATTTAATAATTGTGTCTCCTTAAAGCAGTCAATCAACAACGAATGTTATGATAGTTTAAGTACCAAGGTTAACAAATTCGCTCGAGAATAAAAAGTAAAACGCTAACCGAGGTGCTTATGTCATTTTTTAGCACCCAACTTAGTAAAATGTGATTAACAGTTCAAGAAACCACAAAATTTGTAACTAAATATTTTCACAAATGGCTGAAGAATGTTCGAATCCAAAATGTCTACTTTGCCAACTCCTTCTGTCATCAAATGTCAAAAATGTCTACTTTGCTTTCGGAATACTGAAAAATTTCGGTTTTGAATTCTAATCGGAGACACATAAAGTGTCATTTTACTTTTGTGAGTGCTAAAAAAATCATTTCAAAGTATTATACGTTGAATTGTTTTGAAATTACATGATATAATGAAAAAACATATATTATTCTGTACACCTTTCTTTTTGTTACATTATAATTTGGTATTGTTTGGATAATAATTGTGGAAAAAATTGAGTTAAATAAGTTAGCGCGTCGAAATCAACTTGGTAAATTTTGAGAAGATAATCCAAATGCCACCTAGAGTCTAATATATCATCACTTTATTGTGATGGGATATTCTAAAAGTTTAATTTATTCAATAATTTACCGGATTGAAGCTAATAAAAAAATTACAAACAAAATCAGGTAGCAGAAAAAATTCAATTTACGGGATCCCAAATTAGGAGCTGCACTGAGAGCGGAAACCTAAGGTAAGAGTGCGAAAACTTACCGTCAACTTGGCAGAGAGTATAATGTCAATGACAAAATTGTCTCAAAACATTTAAGAGACATAGGGAGTCAAAGAAAAGCCGAGAAGTAGAAATCAAGAAGAGCTTAGGTTACGCATGCTTGCTTGAGAAATTTTTGCCGCTAATTCCAATGTGATGTGTGTTATGGATGATGAGACTTATTTCCCTCTGGATGACCATGAATGGTACCAAAAATCATACTATGAGGGCCCTAATATATAAGCACCAAATAATGTAAAGTTCATACAGAAATCGAAGTGTTCACCCAAAGTTTTTTATGGTTAGCCATCAGTCCAAAAGGAATCAGCAAGTCTGTATTCTTTAAGCAGTGACAAAGGAAGTTTAAATGAATAAATGTTTGCCAGTAGTTGCAGCATTTATCAAGGAACACCATAATAATGATGAAGTTGTGTTTTGGCCGTATTAAAAAAAAATTCGAAATCGTATAAACCGTTGGGTAAGTATTTGAATTTAAATATATAAATATTTCAACTGACGCATACATAGTAAGATTAGAATAATAGTACAGGATGCACATGAACCATTGTGCTATTGTTTTTTCATAGAAATAAAACAATATACTTTATAGTTTCCACAATCATAAAGTGTAATTTTTCAGTGTCACAATCAGACCTTTAAAATAACATTTTTAAATTGTATATAGTCTCATTTTGACTGTTAACCAGTGCGGACGTGTTTCAGATCCGAGCTGCATTGTGAATTGTTTCGGTTGATTGCGGGTGATTTGTGCTGAGCAGGTGATATTTGAACAATTTCAATCAGAACAATTTAGTGGGAGCTTGAATAATTTGCAGGTGTTTTAGTCTGAGTGTGCGATATTTAAGCGGTTTGTGGAATCAATTTGGAATTTATGAAATTGGGTACCGTACAAAGGTCCTCTGTGAAAAAGTTGACAAAGGCTGATGGACC